>JAJOZX010009078.1:0-167500 GCA_023014485.1 Bathynomus jamesi
ATATATATATATGTGTATATATACACATAAAATATATATATATGTGTGTATATATACACATATTATATATATATATGTGTATATATACACATATATATATATGTGTATATATACACACACACACACACATATATAATATAGATATATATATATATATATATATATATATATATATATATAAACACACCACCGAGACGTTTGGTTTTTCAAATATCTGCCATCCATCGTGACCTCACTTTTTGATGAGAATCATCAGTAATAAAGTAACACTTTTTAGTTAAACAACTAGATTCATGTCTCATACATTCTCAAAAATTTAGCTTGAGCGGTGTGAGCTTTTCATACATTAAAGTTACTATTTTAAACTGATATAATGAATGTTGACATAGTATAAATATAAAATTAAATGAAATGAAATGAAAAGGTTTATCGGCAGAATATAGTCCATATGACATATATAATTAATACAATGACAGTTCACATACTAAGGATAGAAATATATACAATTGATTAGAAATAATACAGTAATGTCAAAGTTGAGTGGAGCTACAGACAGACGTTTTCGTACCAAGATTTCTATTGCTTAGAGGACAAACGGCAGGACTCATGAATAGCTTGGATAATCGGGTTGGTTGATTTTTTAATTCTTTGCATTAGACCACAGCTTTACAAACTTTTCACGTTGGCGACACACTATTTGAGCATAAAAATTTTCACGACACATTAAGTAATTTTTTTTAGCAAATATCAGATAATTTTTCAGTTGGTGGTTTATCTTGTAGCCGATTTTGTTGATACAAAAATCAAAATTTTCAAAATACAAAAAAATTGAAAATAATTAACTAAATTTGGCAACACACCTGGGGGGGGGGGGGGGATACTATAATTGACAGAGTCCCAAGACCGAGTCAAGACAAAAGAAATTCTGGGAGATACGGAAAAAAAAGCGGAGCAAAAAGAAAAGGAAGGGGGGCAAAAAAAACGCAACTAGGTAACTCTTCGCCCACACCCCGCGATGAGTTGAGGAAACCCCAACAACCCACGAGGTGTGAGAACCCGCTCTGCCCGGCAAGCCGGAGTACCTAATCGAGGGGTGTGTTGGGGTTTCCTCAACTTTTTTTTTCCCCTTCCTTTTGTTTTTGCTCCGCTTTTTTTTTTTTCGTATCTCCCGTCATTTCTTTTGTCTTGACTCGGTCGTGAGAGTAGACCTGACATCGTGGGAGATCCTTAGGCTTCGGACCTATGTCTTTCGGATACGATGTCATGGACATCGGGGATCAAGTAACATTTTAAGTGTTACAACGGGGGAACACGATGCAGCGATGTTCCCCCGTCCCCCTCGTTCGTGGGGGCTCCTAAATGGAGATAACCCAGCCAAATGGCTTTTGGATTTTACCTATGATAAAGTTGGGGCGCTTTGAATTTTAAATAAAGTTTCTCGTCAATTTTGCGAGAAGTCTTTACGCACAATGGAGACTGACCACCTCCGGTGCCTACAGCCAAACCTAAGGCATAGATTCGCTAATAAGAATAAAAATGCCGACGGAATGGCTGTAGACTTTTGCGATATCGCAAATATCGGCTGAAAGTAGCCGTATGAACACGGAAATGCTAACAAAATACGTTACTATATGTACGTAGCTCTATTATGATCTATATCCAATCGTACGACGACGAGAGATGAAACGGGACATTGACCTAAATGAGGTGTGCTCTACACTTCGGCGACGAGGGTAGAATCACAGCTACCTATGATGTCATTCGGAGGAGGATCCTTTTTTCGAGACAGACCTACCCTGGATTTTCTCACGAGAAAGGGTTTAAAGTGGCCCCCTGTCGTAAGAATTGCACAAAAGAGACTCAAACGTTACTTCTCTTTTGTGTCGGATGACATTAACTGGTCGTGAAACTGTGTTTTCGCGGGCGCACCTTTTTTGGTCACTCGTAATCTCTCTGAAATTGTACTCTTGTAGTTAGTAACCTAACCGTTTCTGCCGCGGCTTCAGGCAGTCTCGGAGGGGTGTCGTTAATTCATTGGCTAGCGGAGTGTTCGTGGGCGTAGCTACCACGAACGAACTCTTTGTATTGGCCTAGCTTGAAGTTTTGTGGTGGTTTTATCAAGCGAATCCTGTTCGGAGTCCGCTCCGGGCATTGGTAGGGGTAAACCGGGTGACTCCTGCTCAGCTTTTCAATTCGTGGCTTGGGACCGGGTCAACTAGGCCACGTACGTCCTCTCGGGGGCAAACGAGGTATCGGTTAGACTTATACGAATTGACTGATTGCCAGGCAAACACTCCGGGGGAGCCGCCGTGCTCAAATAGCCAGCTAGGCCCAACTATTCCTACCAAAAAAAAAAGAGAATCACCTGAACGTCTCCCTATCTACCTCGCCTGTCTGTATTTCTCCACTGTCCCATTCTCTAAACGAGTAAACGGCACGGTATCTTTGCGATAAGTGCGTTTTTGGGGGATTGATTCATGCCTACTGCTATTATCCAGAAACCAGGCGCGTTTGGATTCCACAACAGCGAATGTAAGCTCTAGATACGCTCGTTCATTGTTAAGAGATAGTCCGGAGGAATGTTTGCTTGAATATTCTCGTTTCCCGTTCCTCCGGGCGTCCCGAAGTAGTTTAGAGTATATAGAAGTTTTGTCGGATTGGTGGTTTGACGGGAATCAGTGTGGGAGTTGCAGTAACATGCACCCCCGTGCGATTCGTAATATCCGTAGGTGGTGTCCAAGCGTTCAGCAACGTCATCTGCGGAGAGAGGTTCTGGGCTGGAGTCCAGAGGGGTCGTGCGCATTTACTGATTCACTGAATTTCCATCATGAAGACAGACGCTAATGCAAATGGTCTGAACCCATCGCCGCCGGGCGGTTGGAGACGGCTGCAGGGCTCCTTTAGCGTTGCATGACGATCCTTCTCTCCCGGCGATCGATGTGGTTCTACTTTTGGCCTCTATCTTAAAACCATTAACAAGCTTTCTCCATTACCCTTGCTGGTGAAGCCAAATATGGCCAGTATAGGGGGAGGGGTGTCTGGTTGCCGCAGGTCGCCGAAAGGCCTCCACAGTCCCTCCAGGCGTTTCTGTCTAACACTTTTCTCTCTAATTTTTCCTCCTCACTGGGCTATGTAGGTGGCGCGCGGATTTGATCACCCGTGTGTCATTGCACCATAGTCTGTGGTTGAGTCGAGTTTATCCCCCTGTCTACTAACACCGTCTCTCCCGACTCACCTCCCGTGTTTTACGTAGCAATCTTGGTACTCCATTGTGGTCAAGAACGAGGTTCTCTGTGAGTTCCTAGTATGGCCCTTCGTGGATGGAAGTATGATTCGCAGCGTTAGCAGGGAGGAGGAGAGGGAGAAGCGCCCTACGTATATAAGATTCCCTACCGTTGATTTAGCTAGCGATTTTGGTGTACGCGATTGGGGTCCAGAAAAAGGTTCACGCGTTTTACGTGTCCTCCCATTTTACAATGCCCCTTCGTTGAAGCCTCACTCGCAGCTGGAACAGCCGGTAGAGTAACCAAACAAACTAAATTGTGTATGAAACCTTCTTTGGTTGCGCTAAGTTGTGGTGTTGCTACACGCGGTAGGTGGTCCAGAACGGGTTTTTACCTAAGATCCGTCATTACACACCTTCCGTCGAAGCCGCACGATTCGCGGCGAAGCCAGCCTTCCACGAAAGTAAGGGAAAGATGCACCCCTATCCTAATCCGATAGTAATTGGTGACGGTAGGTAGGATTACTCCGGAGTGCATGTCCTCCGATTGTGCCCTAAGTAATTAGGGTGTATGTTATATGGCCGTTCTATTTACGTCTCTATGTCCAAAGTAGAGCGACAAATAAGTTCAGCCCACAATGTACATCATTTTAGGATACGGAAGTGACCCGTACAAGTTGATGCGGGAGTGACCCGTATAAGAGACCAATTCCCTATTAGTGAGAGGAAGCGCCCTCCGTATAACTTTCTCGTGCAATGTTTTACGTAGCGGTCTTGGTGTACGCGATTGCGGTCCAGAACGAGTTCTCTATATGAGGTTCTTGAGTCTGGTCGCCCGTGCAAGCAAGACCCGCGGCGTTTGCATGCAGGATCGAGTGAATAACATCGCCTCTCCTAGCTAGTTCGGGGATTCCCCATCCCCCACCGATTTTGTAGGTGATCTTTTTTGACACGTGATTGACCAGTGCACTACGTCGATTAGCTGATGATTCCATTTATAGGATAGGCTGTATTGGGTTCCCGCAATCAAGCAAGGGTTCACCGGTAAGTCTTTCGCGGTACGCACGTGACGACCGACCTTTGCACTACGTCGGTTAGCCAACGATTCCATCATCATGTAGAGGGCTAGGACTCGGGGGGAAGTCTAATCTTCTCACTTAGTCACTAGCCTATGGATAGGCCTCGTATTGGGATCCCGGAGTCAAGGGATCGCCGATAAGTCTAAACGTGTGGCGGGGCAACCTGGGGAATTTTACGAATGGAGTTAGGAGTAGCGCAAAGTAGCCTCCGTATCCGATCAATAAATTGTGGGTTCCCCGACCGAGTACCTATCGAAGTTTGACCGTGGCTGAAAGCACCTATGAAAAGGTAGGGACTGGAAGGGGTGACCCCGGCTTACGTAGCGGTCTTGGTATACACGAATGCGGTCCAGAACGAGGTTCTCTATGAGGTCCTTGAGTCTGGCCTCTCGTGGAAGCAAGATCGGCGGCGTTTGATTGCAGGATCGAGTGAATAACATCGTCTCTCCCACTCTCTTCCGTTATTGGAGGATGGAGAGGGAGAAGCGCCCTCCGTATAACTTTCTCGTGCAATGTTTTACGTAGCGGTCTTGGTGTACGCGATTGCGGTCCAGAACGAGTTCTCTATATGAGGTTCTTGAGTCTGGTCGCCCGTGCAAGCAAGACCCGCGGCGTTTGCATGCAGGATCGAGTGAATAACATCGTCTCTCCCACTCCCTTCCGTTATTGGAGGGTGAAGAGGGAGAAGCGCCCTCCGTATAACTTTCTCGTGCAATGTTTTACGTAGCGGTCTTGGTGTACGCGATTGCGGTCCAGAACGAGTTCTCTATATGAGGTTCTTGAGTCTGGTCGCCCGTGCAAGCAAGACCCGCGGCGTTTGCATGCAGGATCGAGTGAATAACATCGTCTCTCCCACTCCCTTCCGTTATTGGAGGGTGAAGAGGGAGAAGCGCCCTCCGTATAACTTTCTCGTGCAATGTTTTACGTAGCGGTCTTGGTGTACGCGATTGCGGTCCAGAACGAGTCTCTATATGAGGTTCTTGAGTCTGGTCGCCCGTGCAAGCAAGACCCGACGCGTTAGCAGGCACGATGATCGAGTTAAGAACACGGTTAATGTGACTCTGGAGTTGTTTAAGCTAGCGGTCTTGGTATAAGCGATGGCGGTTTAGAACGAGGTTGTGTATGAGTTCCTTGACTATGGATCTCCGTCGAAGCATGAATCGCTGCGCTAGCAGGCGGGATCCAGTTAGAAACAGTATCTCCTATTCACCTGCGTTGTTTTACGTACCGATGTTAGTGAACGCCACTTGTTAGTTCGATCACGGGTTCCCAAGAGGTTCTCTAGTATGTCATCTTGTGGTAGAACTAAATCGCGTCGTTAAGCAGGCAGGATGGAGAAACGCAATAAATGTAACTATCTCGCGCTGCTTTACGTAGCGATCTTGGTATAGGCGATAGCGGTCCAGAACGAGGTACCTTACGAGATCCTTTAGTATGCCTATTCGTTGAAGCATCACTCGCAGCTGGAACAGCCGGTAGAGTAACCAAACAAACTAAAATGTGCTGTTGGTATACGCGCTAGGTGGTCCAGAACGGAGTTCTACCTAAGATCCGTCATTATACACCTTCCGGCGAAGCCAGCCAGCCAGACACGAAAGGAAAGGGAGAGGCAACCTCTACCTCAATCTCGTATAAATTAATGAGAGGTGAAATCAGTCCGGAGTGCAGGTCCTCCGGGCGTCGCCCTAAGTAATTAGGGTGTATGTTATATGGCGGTTCTATTTAATCTCTATGTTAAAAGTAGAGCGTATGACAAATATGTTTAGCCCACAGCGTAGATCATCAGAAGATACGGAAGTGATCCGTACAAGAGACGAATTCCCTATTAGTGAGAGGCAGCGTCCTCCGTATTACTTTCTCGTGCAATGTTTTACGTAGCGGTCTTGGTGTACGCGATTGCGGTCCAGAACGAGGTTCTCTATATGAGGTCCTTGAGTCTGGCGCGCCCGTGCAAGCAAGACCCGCGGCGTTTGCATGCAGGATCGAGTGAATAACATCGTCTCTCCCACTCTTCCGTTATTGGAGGATGGAGAGGGAGAAGCGCCCTCCGTATAACTTTCTCGTGCAATGTTTTACGTAGCGGTCTTGGTGTACGCGATTGCGGTCCAGAACGAGTTTCTCTATATGAGGTTCTTGAGTCTGGTCGCCCGTGCAAGCAAGACCCGCGGCGTTTGCATGCAGGATCGAGTGAATAACATCGTCTCTCCCACTCCCTTCCGTTATTGGAGGTGAAGAGGGAGAAGCGCCCTCCGTATAACTTTCTCGTGCAATGTTTTACGTAGCGGTCTTGGTGTACGCGATTGCGGTCCAGAACGAGGTTCTCTATATGAGGTCTTGAGTCTGGTCGCCCGTGCAAGCAAGACCCGCGGCGTTTGCATGCAGGATCGAGTGAATAACATCGTCTCTCCCACTCCCTTCCGTTATTGGAGGTGAAGAGGGAGAAGCGCCCTCCGTCTAACTGTTGGTATACGCGCTAGGTGGTCCAGAACGGAGTTCTACTAAGATCTGTCATTATACACCTTCCGGCGAAGCCAGCCAGCCAGACACGAAAGAAAGGGAGAGAGGCAACCTCTACCTCAATCGTATAAATTAATGAGAGGTGAAATCAGTCCGGAGTGCAGGTTCTCCGGGCGTCGCCCTAAGTAATTAGGGTATATGTTATATGGCCGTTCTACTTACGTCTCTATGTCCAAAGTACTAGAGCGTATGACAAATATGCTTTTCAGAGCACAGCGTAGATCATCGAAAGATACGGAAGGGACCCGTATAAGTTGATGCGGGAGTAACCCGTATCAACAACCAAAGACCAATCACGTATAGAAAGGTTTTGGATGTGGCCTTTCACCGTAAGTGTGAGCATCTTTTTGAAGTGGGAGGAAGATATACTTATGTTTGAGATGGAATCTCCGAACCAATTTTTCGAGGATGAACCGAGTGATGTATTCGAAAGTACCGTCCACCGCTGGTACGACTCCTTTGGTTTTCGTGCAGCAGTTGGTTCGTAGACGATGGTTACTCGTGGCTACTCGCTGCGCTCACTTAGTAAGACCTGCGAGGTACCATTAATTATTTAGCAGAACTGATTATTAAACGGAAGAGAGACACCATCGCAAATGGTCGCCCGTGCAAGCAAGACCCGCGGCGTTTGCATGCAGGATCGAGTGAATAACAACATCGTCTCTCCCACTCTTCCGTTATTGGAGGGTGAAGAGGGAGAAGCGCCCTCCGTATAACTTTCTCGTGCAATGTTTTACGTAGCGGTCTTGGTGTACGCGAATGCGGTCCAGAACGAGGTTCTCTATGAGGTCTTGAGTCTGGCCTCTCGTGCAAGCAAGACCGTGGCGTTAGCATGCAGGATCGAGTGAATAACATCGTCTCTCCCACTCTCTTCCGTTATTGGAGGATGGAGTGGGAGAAGCGCCCTCCGTATAACTTTCGTGCAATGTTTTACGTAGCGGTCTTGGTGTACGCGAATGCGGTCCAGAACGAGGTTCTCTATGAGGTTCTTGAGTCTGGTCGCCCGTGCAAGCAAGACCCGCGGCGTTTGCATGCAGGATCGAGTGAATAACATCGTCTCTCCCACTCCCTTCCGTTATTGGAGGGTGAAGAGGGAGAAGCGCCTCCGTATAACTGGAGTTGTTTAAGCTAGCGGTCTTGGTATAAGCGATAGCGGTCCAGAACGAGGTTCCTTACGAGATCCTTTAGGATGCCCCTTCGTTGAAGCATCACTCGCAGCTGGAACAGCCGGTAGAGTAACCAAACAAACTAAAATGTGCTGTTGGTATACGCGCTAGGTGGTCCAGAACGGAGTTCTACCTAAGATCCGTCATTATACACCTTCCGGCGAAGCCAGCCAGCCACACACGAAAGGAAAGGGAGAGAGGCAACCTCTACCTCAATCTCGTATAAATTAATGAGAGGTGAAATCAGTCCGGAGTGCAGATTCTCCGGGCGTCGCCCTAAGTAATTAGGGTATATGTTATATGGCCGTTCTACTTACGTTTCTATGTCCAAAGTACTAGAGCGTATGACAAATATGCTTTTCAGAGCACAGCGTAGATCATCGGAAGATACGGAAGGGACCCGTATAAGTTGATGCGGGAGTAACCCGTATCAACGACCAAAGACCAATCACGTTTAGAAAGGTTTTGGATGTGGCCTTTCACCCTAAGTGTGAGCATCTTTTTGAAGTGGGAGGAAGATATACTAATGTTTGAGAGGGAATCTCTGAACCATTTTTTCGAGGATGAACCGAGTGATGTATTCGAATGTCGCATTAACTGATAGACACACGCAAGAGTGTCTTGCTTATTCCACCTACATTTTCCTTTATTTATTCAAAGATATTTTATATATATTAAATTTGCTTATCTTTTCAGTCTTAGTCTTATGTACCAAAAGGTTCAAATAAGTACAATCTGTGCTCAACCTTTATTAATAATAACTTTTATTTAATTTAACCTCATATTACATTAGTGTCTGAAAAATCATTGAAACATTAATTTTTTCAATAATGAAGTTTAAGTTTAATAATTATATATAATCTTTTCCAAAGTGTAAATACATTTCACATGTTATAAATAAATTATATATATATCACACGATGTTTAACAATGTATACATATAGTAAAATTCGGTCAGGATAAAATTGTTATCGATAAAAAATTAGTTTTCTATCTATCGTTGAACTCAAATCAATTAATCATTAAAGAAAATGAGGGTTATGGATAACTATGTCAAGTTCATAGAATTATTTATTTTTTTAATACAATATCATTTTTATCAAATACTAAATAAGTTTAAATATTATTAACTTTGCTTATCTTTCAAAGTGGGTATCTTACGTACCAAAGGCTATAAAACGTTTAAACAAGTAAAATTTGTACTTGAGGTTTATTAAGAAAAACTTTCATTTAACATCATCTACAGTAGTGTATGAAAAATCATTCAAACATTATTTTTTCAATAATGAAGTTTAAGTTTAATAATTATATATAATCTTTTGCAAAGTGTAAATACATTTTACAGGTTAAATAGAAAAAAAATAAGGAAAAATATATATATGTATAAAAGTCAATTTTATTTTAACAATCTTATTTTGTGTTTGTCCCTTATGACGCGGCACATTTTTTTTAATTTGGCACGAGATATGTTAGTGCCAATACGCTTTGGCAGCAACCTCTGAATGGCCTTCATACATGGAAGGAATTGAAGACCTGCCACTTGTTGCTTGATCCCCTTGTTGTAATAGTTTACGACTACTTTCTCTATGATTTCACTTCTTGTCCAAGTGGGATCAAGAACAAGTGGCAGGTCTTCTTCGGCTTCTGGCTCGAGGACGATTGGCTCCAGGGCTTCTGGCTCGAGGACGATTGGCTCGAGGACGATTGGCTCCAGGGCTTCTGGCTCGAGGACGATTGGCTCCAGGGCTTCTGGCTCGAGGACGATTGGCTCCAGGGCTTCTGGCTCGAGGACGATTGGCTCCAGGGCTTCTGGCTCGAGGACGATTGGCTCCAGGGCTTCTGGCTCGAGGACGATTGGCTCCAGGGCTTCTGGCTCGAGGACGATTGGCTCCAGGGCTTCTGGCTCGAGGACGATTGGCTCCAGGGCTTCTGGCTCGAGGACGATTGGCTCGAGGCCGAATTGCTCGAGGAATTCTGGCTCGAAGACGATTTCCTCGAAAACGATTGGCTCGAAGACGATTTGCTCGAAGTCGATTGGCTCGTCCCGTTGTGGAGACATGGACGAGTGCACATCCGCCGTGACGATGTGACTAGATGGTGGTTGGACTGGAGATGAATGCCGCCGCCGCCGTGGATGTCTGATCTCCAGCCGATGTTCCCGTTGTGGAGAGATGGATGCGTGCACATCCGCCGTGACGATGCGACTAGATGGGGGTTGGACTGGAGATCGATGCCGCCGCCGCGGATGTCTGATCTCCAGCTGATGTTCTTCCCGTTGTGGAGAGATGGATGATGCGCAGACTGGAGATCGATGCCGCCGTCGCGGATGTCTGATCTCCGGCCGATGTTCCCGTTGTGGAGAGATGGATGATGCGCAGACTGGTGGAGTCTCATGTCTCCGCCGCCGCCGCGGATGTTCTTCCCGTTGTGGAGAGATGGATGATGATGGGTAGACTGGAATCTCATGTCTTCGCTTTTGTTGTTGTGGCTGTTTGTGCTGCCCCTCCTCCTCGTCGTCTTCCTCGAGGAGGACATCCTGGAGGAATGATCTTGTTCGAAATTGGAGGGGGTCCCGCCTTTCCTCCTGCAGCCCGTGTTCACCTTTCTGGAAAAGTGTTTTTAAACAATTAATAAGTTTGAGTCCCCTCCTCTGCCCTCCATACAAATCGTAGTGTCTTTGGGCTGTTTTGGGGTCGTGCCCTAAAAGAGTCGCAAGCGACTCTGCGTACTTAGGGCACTGCCAAGGACATGAGTCACAACTGATTTTCGAATGGATCTAGAGCTGACAGATCTCTTTTCATGAGGGTAGCCAGCTCTATATCCATTCTTAATCATAGTTGTGACTAACTGGAGGGTAACGGGTTTACCATTAAACGAGCAGAAGAAATACTCCTCGTCTAATGGTAAACCCGTTGATTTGAAGAGGAGCCTTATAATTGTGGTGTATTTTTCAAGAACACGGGCTGCATCTCCTTCCAGGATGTAGAAGGCCCCATAGTTGTACCTGCTTGTTTTGTGTTCTTTTATAGTGATTATTACTTTGTCCTCCCGGTCATGTCGGCGGTCCTCCGTCCATCTCTGGATCGCAGCTTTCACGTCTTTAACCTTTAGCTTTGTAGCTTCTTTGGACCGCCGAAACGTTGAGATGGTCATAGTGACCAGGAGGATATCTCTGATCTTCAGGCACTCGTGCATTCCGCCAGCTGTCGCTATACCAGTGACGGAATCACTTAAGAAGTGCCTGAAGATCGTTTTGATTGGGCAGGTACTAGTGTAGTCCATGAGGTCCTTCAGGGGCAGTAAATTGGATTCCACGTAGGTGGGGTCGGACTGTCTGGCGACTATCTGTTCCTGGTCCTCGGCAGAGGCCTTCTTGAGGGATACTTTAATGAGTTCTTCAAGTACGAGGAACTGGTGTCTTGTCATCAATGTAGTGTCCTCGTACGTGAGCTGAATATAGTGTAAAAATTTGCGAACCGTCCTAACAGTCCTCATTTTCATGGACGGTCCGAATCTCTCCCCCTCCCTCTGAATGGTGTAGATGTTGTCTCCTGAAAGTAATTTTTTCAGGCCATTGAAGCAAAAATCTCTTTTTGATGGTTCAAGGAGGGAGAGGATTCTGTTGAAAATGCTGGTCGTTTGATAATGGTTGACCTCTGCCGAGCGTACGTGCTCCTTGAAGTTCTCAGTCATGTCCTGGAAAGAGTCGCCAGCCAATGCTTCCACCTCCGTCGCTCTTCTATCGATGTCTTGCGTGACGTGGGTTCTCTTAGTTGGTACCGGAGAACGTTTCCTGCCTTGGGTTCTCCGGCCCACATACTCCTTAAGAGTGTTCAGTCTCTCGACCTCTATTTGGTCGGAAGAGAGAGTTTTGCCATGTTCTCTTTGAAAGTGTTGACGAACCCACGTCACGACTTTCTGGCAACTGAACACTTATAGGTACGGATCATTTTGGGTTCGAATGTCAGGCTCCCCGGTGATGACATCGACTTCTGTCGCTCCTCCTTTTCCTTCGCTTCCTTCTTCTTCGCGACCATCTTTAGTCCAATGTCACGGAGCTGAGCCTCGCTCCGTGAACTGTCGGGTCGCGAAGATTCGCTTGCTGCTGCCAACGCAGCCTTCTCAGTATTCTTGGCCATAACGGAGAAGTAGAATGACCTCTCTTCACGAGTTATCACCTCATCTTTATGCACCTGTTGTAAATGCCGGTTGGCATTCACGAAGGTGCCGATGCAGTGATAAAGAGGGCATAAACTAGTTCTCCGATTCGATGATGTGGGCTTGTACTTGAATCTTGGAGTGGCCTCATCGCTCTCCCGATACCTCCGACAAATATCTTCGCGATGATATGCCTCCTCCATTTCCTGACGATGACGTTCGCTCAATGAAGAAACCTCTTCCGAATGGCGGTCCACGATGTTCTTCATAGATTCGTACTTACCCTCACAAGGGAACGGTAGATCGAAGTCGATGCGGGGAATATCATGGGAGTGACCAGTCTTGATGAGGGAATCCGTGCGCCTCCTCCTCAAAACGTCTATCTTCCCTGCATCGCTACCGTACATACGTTCTCCCATCGTGTCCTCTTCGGTGTCGAGCTGCTCCTCTTCCTCTACCCAAGGCTCGCTCCCATGCCGGCCTTGGGACTCCTCCGACTCTTCTAGGCGCTCCTCCTCCTTCTCCTCCTCCTCTAGGCGCTCCTCCTCCTGCTCCTCCTCCTCTAGGCGCTCCTCCTCCTGCTCCTCCTCCTCTAGGCGCTCCTCCTCCTCCTCTAGGCGCTCCTCCTCCTGCTCTTCCTCCTCTAGGCGCTCCTCCTCCTGCTCCTCCTCCTCTAGGCGCTCCTCCTCCTGCTCCTCCTCCTCTAGGCGCTCCTCCTCCTGCTCCTCCTCCTCTTGGCGCTCCTCCTCCTGCTGCTCCTCCTCTAGGCGCTCCTCCTCCTGCTCCTCCTCTCTAGGCGCTCCTCCTCCTGCTCCTCCTCCTCTAGGCGCTCCTCCTCCTGCTCCTCCTCCTCTAGGCGCTCCTCCACCTGCTCCTCCTCCTCTAGGCGCTCCTCCTCCTGCTCCTCCTCCTCTAGGCGCTCCTCCTCCTCCTCTAGGCGCTCCTCCTCCTCCTCCTCCTCCTCCTCTAGGCGCTCCTCCACCTCCTCCTCTAGGCGCTCCTCCTCCTGCTCCTCCATCTCGTGGTGCTCCTCCTCCTTCTCCAATCTCGGTGGTTTTCTCCGAACGACGGTCTCCGCCCCTACGCCTCGCCCTTTGTAATAAATAAGGAAAAAAATTAAATCACTATCGCAGAACCACATTAAGATATTAATTTTGCTCATGTTTGCAAAGTAAATTCTTTCAGACTTGTTTTAAATAAAGAAAAAATAAATAATATATATATATACATACACACACACACACACCTATCATAAGATGTTTAAAACAATGTGTATATATATAATTATAGTAAACTTACGTGAAAATAAACTAGTTATCCATAAAAACTTAATTGTTTTTCAATAATTCTGTTTTCTATGGTTTCCTGAATCATTAAAGAAAACGATAATTTATGTGTACGCTAACTACGTTATTTGTTTCGTCTTCGAAAAGTTTAAGTTTAATTTTAATGAAGTTAATGTTATTTGTTTCTAATCGTAAAACACTACACACATCTATTGTAAAACACTATATATATATATATATATATATCTATATAGATTTGTCATTAAACACTATATATGTATATACATGTATCTTAAAAATTTATAAAATCTATGGTAAGACCATATTGGGGACATGACACATTAACCTATTGAATTTCGACAGTCGTGAGACTAAAACTGGGGGACCTTGGGTTCCTCAGGTATAGGACCTATGTCCCTATCGGGGAACGACGGGTTTCTCCCCCTCAGCATAGATTTCGAAGGAATTTACGACGGGGTCCGGGGCTCAGGAGATCCCCCATCCCCCACCGATGTGGGAGGTGTTCTTTTTGTTCACGTGATCGACCAGTGCACTACGTCGATTAGCTGATGATTCCATTTATAGGGCTAGGAGTCGGGGGGAATCTTCTCCCCTAGCCATTAGCCTATGGATAGGCTGTATCGGGTCCCCGCATTCAACGGTTCGCCGAAGGGGTCCCCGGTTAGCCTATGATTCCGTGAAATTGTATAAGGCCAGGAGTCGGGGGAAATCTAATCTTCTCCCCTAGCCATAGGCTGTATTGCCGTGTATTGGGTTCCCGGAGTCAAGGGATCGCCGATAGGTCTAAACGTGTGCCGGGACGACCCGGAGAATTTTGCGAATGGAGCTCGTAGCCGCGCAAAGTAGCCTCTGTAGCCGTTCAATTAATTCTCGGTCGCATCCCGCGGGTACCTATCGAAGTTTGACCGTGGCTGAAAGCACCTATGAAAAGGTAGATTTCTTTTTGGTCGCGTGATTGACCAGTGCACTACGTCGATTAGCTGATGATTCCATTTATAGGGCTAGGAGTCGGGGGGAAGTCTTCTCCCCTAGCCATTAGCCTATGGATAGGCTGTATTGGGTTCCCGGAGTCAAGGGGTCCCCGATAAGTCTTTCGGGGTACGACAACACGTGACGACCGTACCTTGCACCACGTCGGTTAGCCTATGATTCCATGAATTTGTGTAAAGCCTGGAGTCGGGGGGAAATCTAATCTAATCTTCTCCCCAGAGCCATAGGCCTATGGATAGGCCTTGTATTGGGTTCCCGAAGTGATGGGATCGCCGATAAGTCTAAACGTGTGCCGGGACAACCTGGAGAATTTTGCGAATGGAGCTAGTAGCCGCGCAAAGTAGCTTCTGTAGCCGTTCAATTAATTCTCGGTTCACGTCCCCGGGTACCTATCGAAGTTTGACCGTGGCTGAAAGCACCTATGAAAAGGTAGGGCCGGGGTGATCCCAGCCCGGCCGCAGACCCCTCTATAAACCACTCGTTGACTTATAAGTAGCGCGTCATAGGGCCTATGACTTCGGCCAAAATTTTCCATCAATCGCGCGCCCAACGCCTCGGCTCGTCGGAGCAACTGTCTCCCCGGTGCCTATGGCGGCCCATAGGGCTAGCGATTGGCAATAAGTAGAAGATGGAAGGTCGCGGATTGGGCTCTGACGGCGCCCAAAATCTTGTGAGATTCAACAGGTAGGTAACATCTATGCAAGGGGTGAGATTGTGAGTTTTAGTCCCGCCCTTCTCACAGTATCTACCAGTTGAATTAATCCCCGTAGCAATGTGATGTAGGATGCTGCCTAATCGAAATTCTCACAACTTACCCAATGGGTGTTGAAGACCGTGCATGGAACAAGGAACTCTTCTGGGATAATTAAATCCACTATAGTCCGAATAAGTAATGGTAAATGACAAATACCATAGTTTTTCTTTTTCATGATGCAAGCCCGACGTGGGCAACGGGTCTCTCGCAAAGAGGTCCCAAAAATATAGCTTCCCTCACCAGCTATCTGCAAAGCAGACAGGATCCAGCTTTGGGACATGGATCTAGGGCTTAAAGCAGCCCATGGGACCTCTTTGCGAGAGACCCGTTGCCCACGTCGGGCTTGCATCATGAAAAAGAAAAACTATGGTATTTGTTATTTACCATTACTTATTCGGACTATAGTGGATTTAATTATCCCAGAAGAGTTCCTTGTTCCATGCACGGTCTGTGTGTATCATAAAAAACTCAGGGAACCATTCTGAGTTCATTCCCATCATGAAACGGACATGTTAAGTGCCTTGAAAAGTGGACGCTCAATTCTGCCAGTTGAGGTTTAAGTTTTGGTTTTGGCTAAAAAATATAATAGTTACCCCTTTTTCTTTGATTTCTTCAATCCGACGTGAATGCTACGAGTCTTTTACTTATATTGAGGTTCTAAATGTAGTGGGGCTAGGCTGCTTTAAACCCTAGATCCATGTCCCAAAGCTGGATCCTGTCTGCTTTGCAGATAGCTGGTGAGGGAAGCTATATTTATGGGACCTCTTTGCGAGAGACCCGTTGCCCACGTCGGGCTTGCATCATGAAAAAGAAAAACTGGTATTTGTCATTTACCATTACTTATTCGGACTATAGTGAATTTAATTTTCCTAGAAGAGTTCCTTGTTCCATGCACGGTCTGTGTGTATCATATATATATATATATATATATATATATATATATATATATATAATCGTGTATTCGTCATTCCTTCACGAGGTGTACTCCTGAATACACGAAAGGCCTTGGAATAATTTTTTCCTTGTGGGTTTGCATCATTCATTCATTTCGCGTGTTTAATTGTGGAATTCATTCTATATATATATATATATAAATAAATAATGCTCGCAGCTACAAAGTCATGCTTGTACACACAGATTACACAGGCCTGCAAAATTGAGGGTCCTAAAAACTTTTTTGAAATTGTATGCTGGTTTTATAGGAATTTGGGGTGCTAAATCCAAAAACGGCCTCAGATTTGCTCCATCACGTATAGTTTTTTCACAATTTGCTATGACGTTTTTATGTTGTAATATGTTACTGAATAAAATAAGTAGTGAAGAATTACCACATGAAACCTATTTCCTGACCATTTCTGAATATATTTATTTTAAAAAACTATAAAACTTGGATACTTACATCTTTACTTAGTGGAATGGCTTAGTAGTCCCGTTTTCTTTTGCCAGTGAAGCTGCGCCTGTTGCATTTTCTTTTGTGCGTTGCTTCCGGATTTTCACGATGCAGCATCCAGCAATAATCCCCCATCATATTAACGTTCCACCGGCCTTAGTATCTCTTTTTCCATCTCCTTAATGTCTTGATAGAAACGTTCTCCCTGTTCCTCACTTACTGCACCTAGATTTTCTGGGAAAAAGTCCAAGTGTGCATTCAAGAAATGAATTTTGATACTCATTGAGCATCCCAAAGCTTTGAATTTCTCCAGCATGTTTTCAACAATGAGTGCATATTCAGGGTCCTTATTATTCCCAAGGAACTTAGTAACCACACTTTTGAAGGAATTCCAAGCCTCTTTTTCTGCTTCAGTCATCGTAGACAAGAAGTTTTCATCTGACAGCAGTCTTCTAATGTCTGGGCCTACAAAAATACCTTCTCTTAATTTTGCTTCTGATATGTTAGGGAACTTCTTGCAGAGGTACTTAAAGCATTCTCCACTTTTTTCTAATGCCTTAACAAACTGTTTCATAAGGCCTAGTTTTATATGAAGAGGTGGTAGAAGTACTTTCTTTGGGTCAACAAGATTTTTACGCAAAATATTCTTGCTTCCAGGTTCTAGAGATCTTCTTTGTGGCCAGTGTTTTTGCTCCCAGTGTTGACTCTGCTCTGCTATCCCATTCACAAAGGAAACATGGGAACTTAGTATATCCTCCCTGTTGCCCCAGAAGCATGCACAATACCTTAAGGTCTCCACAAATCATCCAGTGATGATCATAATATTTTATCTTTGTAAGAACCAATTCCAAATTCTCATAACTTTCTTGGAGATGTACCGAGTGACCAACAGGTACAGAGGCATACTTGTTCCCATTGTGCAAAAGAACAGCTTTTAGACTTCTTTTAGAAGAGTCGATGAAAAGTCTCCATTCATCCGCTTTGTACTCATTGCCAAATGCCTGTACCAAACCATCAATATCACTACAGTAAACTAAATTGCCCTCATGTGAAAAGTAGTGAATAAACTCCTTTTCTCTTCTTCTATACAAATATATCGATGTTCCAGCTGATAATAAATTTCTTTCTTTTAATCTGGAGCCTAAGAGTTCAGCAGATTCCTTGGATAATCCCAAATCTCTCACTAAATCGTTTAGTTCAGATTGAGTGAACAACTGGGGGTCTTGACTTCCTATATCACACTGAAATTCTTCATGATCAGTATCTGAACCAGAATTACTAGGCAAATCTTCCAATGTTTCTGGTGGAAGCAGAACTGGAACTTCTGGCCCATGAGGAACAGGTCGAAAAGCTGATGGAAGATTTGGATAGAATATGGCTTTCTTATTTTTTGAGTTATAGCCTTTAACATCACAAGAGCAAAAATAGCAGTCATCACAGTGATTTTTTGGCTCCCTCCATACCATTGGCACACCAAATCTGAATGCTTTCTTTTTGCCTTTACACCACTTCCTTAGATCCTCTACGCAAATAAAACAAACTTTGTGTGGTGCCCATGGTTTGTCTTGGTCTCCTAGTTTCATTCCAAAGTAGGCATGGTACACTTGCCTAATAAAATTTGTTACGTTTCTTTGATGTTTCTTGATCACAAATTCCCCGCATATGTGGCAGAAGCTGTCGGGACTGTTGACACATCCACGGCTAGCCATGATTCACAACTTACTACAGTTCCCAGAACACAATAAGAGTCTTGAATTTAATTTAATAAAGGCTAAATAAGGCTTTCTTAACACTATCAAAACACGCTAGCTCGCTGATATAAAACACAAAAAACAACTCAAAATCACTGAAAAAATTCGCTTCGGATGAATCATTGTGCGCACGTCATGAAATCTGAGTAACAACTTTTTTTTTTTTTTCTGTTTAAGGTGCTTCAACCCTGCTGGATTATTGACACCACTGAGTAACAACTGACTCATACGGCTTGGCAACCCAGTATGTATAGTCTCTTAGAAGTAGGCTGACCATATTTCCTTGAGACAAAAACGGGACATTGGGATGGCAAAAAAGGGACGGGGTTATGTAATATTCTGTATTCATGAAAAAGTAAGTACATAAACATATTGAGCTTACAATTATTCTTCAGTGACAGAACCCATACAAAAATTTAGGTAGACGTAGTACTGTCCCGTTCAAAACGGTACGTATGGTCAGCCTACTTAGAAGTTTCTAGTAATTTCCGGAAATGTGGCATTTTCTCGAAGTCGCTTCACAACAAAATCGAATTTGTGAAATAACTTTGTGTCGTATGACATTTTTATTGTTTTTCGAATTCAGCACACAAAAATACATTGTAAACAGCTAAAATTATGAAAAACGTTTTTCCATCGCAGGCCTGTGTTATGTATGTATATACTGTATGTTACTGTGGAAAGTGGGAGGCGACTCCATATTTTATAATGCAAATTGTGATATGGAATGATCATGTTATTTTACCGTATATTATTCATTGTTTATGGAAATAAGACCCAAAATATGGATATCCTTGACGGAACGTGTCTATACGAATAGAATGTGATTTTGACTTATTCCATTCAAATTTTACAAAAATGCAATGGAACTTTTTATCTGGTTTTATGTTGTTGAAGTTCACAATCACGTGTTTCGTCAATACATTCTTCAACATTCTCTGGGAAAAGTATAGAAACCAAACTTTAAGTGTTCATAAAGGCAACATTTCACTCTATGAAACATTAGGTCTAGTTTTGTTGATGATAAACTTTAGTAATACGTTTTTCTAGCTCCAAGTAAGAAATATGGCTCCAAAGCACACTATTTCGCTTGAGATAAACAACGACAACAACAACAACAACAACTCTAAAGCCAAATTGATTGTCATAAATCTGCAAGTAAGTCTGGAATTCAATGTTAAAAAATGCAAAGTCATGAATTTTGATAGAAGTAATGAAAACTTTAGTTACGAGATGCAAGGGAACTGATTGGAGGATGTTAGAAAGGATACTCAGGAACCATCTAGTCTTACTCAACCCTTGAATTGTCCTACATCTCCCGCTAGACCTGCTACCAATAGTCCTGGACCTAATATTCCTATTGAGCATGTCTCTTATATTTATTTGAATAGTAAAGATTTGACAGTTCCCTTAACCAAACTTAGTCTTTTTGGTGTTATTTGTGGTGGACCAGTGAACTCTGTCACCTTTTGTAGTTCTGGCTCATTACTCGTGAATACCATCAACTCGAGACAATCTCAGGCTCTCTTGGATACCAAATCAATTATAAATGGTCTTTATGAAGTTGAGGCTAAGATTGCTTATAATTTGAATAAAATTCAGGGCATTATTTTTTGCCACGGAACTCCTTAATTTATCAACTGAGGAAATTTTGACTGAATTAAAGTCTTCTACCAATTCTGTCCTTGGTATAAAACGATTAAATAAAAGTCGAGAGAGGACTCCTACCTCTTTTAGTATGTACTTTTGGTGGGACTACTCTTCCTAGTAAACTATTCTGTGGATATTTAGCGTATGATGTCAAGCAATATTATCCTAATCCAGTGGCGGCTCGTGAATAAAAATTCTAGGGGTGCTGTCTCTAAGAATGGGTTGAAATAATTACTGAAATAAAAGGATGAGCATTGAGCAATGAATAAAAGTTTCAAAAGTTATTGAAAAAGTTATTCAGTGAGCTCATCCTTATATTGTTCTTGATTATTTCAATTGTAAATAAAAAAAATTAGGGGTACTGCAGTTCCGCAGTGCGGCAGTGCCTACCGACGAGCCGCCACTGTCCTAATCCTTCACTTTGTTTTCAGTGTTGGGGGTATGGACATGGGACAAGAACCTGCACAAATAGTAACATATGTCTTAAATGTGGACAAGATCATGATAGAGACCTGTGTGTTACCTGATAGAGCTATTTCTTGTATTAATTGTAAAGTTTCTCATTTTGTTAATTCTCGACAGTGTCCCCATTGGATCAGAGAGAGTGAGATTATTCATATCAAAATTGATGATAATTTGTCTTTTCCTGAAGCTAGACGTAAGTACTTTTCTCAGTTATCTCCTCAGATCTCCTTTGCGTCTTATGCTCAAGTAGGTACCCAGAATTTTTCTAAATCTCTTACATATGTGTCAGTTGGAACTCAGTGTGAATTATATTCAGCCAGTAATGCATCTTCCAAGGCTACAACAAGTAAGACTTCTTCTAACACTACCATTTCTCCTATAAAGAGTTTACTCAGCTCATCCAATGACATTCCAAACTTTTCTATTTGGGGTATAATTAATGAATACAAGAAACTTTCCGAATTGAATCTTCAACCTAAGGCAATTGTTACCAAATTGGCCCTTGTTAAAAAAAGTGGTTAGAAATAACCGCATATATTTCCAAATAAAATATAAACAAAATAAATAAAAATAACAACCCTCGTTTCTAACCAACTAGTGAAGTTGGGTTTCCCTAATTAACAAAAAGAAGAAAGAAAAAAGTTTCCAAGATAAAGAAAAACGGAGCTTTGTCCATTCTTGAAAATTTTTGACTGCATGAAGCAGGCTAGTTTTTTCGTAAAATAAAATTCTCGTGGTTCCCCAACAAACCGGGCAACTTAAAGTCAACCTTTAAACCTAACAACTTTTAAATCTTATCCTTAATAACCACTGCAATTAAACAAAAACCCTGTTTAACTAAATAGAGGCCTATCAGAACTAGGTATAAGTAAGTTAATTAAAGAAAATAACTAAGGTAAGAGAAAAACTAGGTACCTAGAAGAAACTCGAACCGGGCTACAACTGCCCTAACTCAATAATTAAATAGCTGTTATAGCCCCTATTAAAACTTAAAGGCAATATAGCCCTAACTTAACCTGAGTAAAACCTTCAAAACCTTAAACCTTTAACCTTTAAAAACAAAAACTTAAGGGCAATACAGCTCTAGCCTAACTTAACCTGCAAAACCTAGGTCTGGGAAATAGCCCCTACAAATAAATAACCTAGCAGTGTGTTAAATAATAACTTAAAACTTAACAAATAAAATTCAAACCTGGAAACTAAATGAAACTTATGGATTAGTTAGAAACAGAAAGGGTAACGTTCAACTGGCAACTTCATTTTTGGTAAGTCTAAATTAATTTTGATGAATTTAGCTTCACCATAGTTAGTAATCTGGCTGCTGACCAAATTTTAACCTGAAAACCACTGCAATCTACAGTGAAAAAGTTTGTAGCTATGTTGACAGTGTCTAAATAAGCCATTATTATTTCTACAATTACTGTGTCTATTTAAAGTAAACTTAATCTTAATATTACACCTAAACCTAAATAATCTTTCTCTCTCAAAAGTAAAATAAAATATTTCAATAAAATTTTTCAATGCTTGGGAAACAAGGAATACCAAAGAGTCAAATAGATACTAGGGATGGTTTTAGGATTCTCTTTGGAGATTAATTTCTTTTTACCACTTTTATTCATCATGTTTGTTAAGTTACGTCAGTGGAATTTGAGGGGCTTTCATGAAAGGTATCCATTCCTTCAGACCTTCATATGTGTTCACAAACCTACTATCCTTGCTTTGCAAGAAACTTATCTTTGTCAGGATGCTACTATTGGATTGAAGGGATATACTTGCGTTCATAAAGATAGGACTAGGCAGGGTGGTGGTCCTTCTAGGGATACACAATTCCATCCCTTTTTCTCCTGTTGAAATTTGTTTGGATTTTGAGATTGTGGCAGCCAGAATTCATCTTAGGTCAGTGTCTTTTACTGTCTGTTCCATTTATCTACTGTACCTCCACATCTGATTCTTACAAGAAAGGAATTTGAGTGTCTTCTTGAAAGTGCCACAACCAGTCCTTCTGATGGGAGATTTCAATAGCCATCATGTCTCCTGGGGTTCACATAATAGTTGTATTAAGGGTAACTTACTGGCAGAACTGTTTGCTGATCTAGATTTATATGTTTTGAACTCTCCAGTCCTAACTTATTGTGCTGAATTTAGGGGACACTTTTCAAGCATTGACTTAACAGTTGCCTCTTCTGATTTATTTCAGCAACTATCTTGGACTGTGTTACCAGACTTATATGACAGTGATCATTTCCCTATTATTCTTGACACTTTTGAGGAGTTGTTGGTTTTTAAGAGGCCAAAATGGAAGATAGGTAGTTCTTTATTAACCTTTGAAGCCAATCTCTCTCTCTTCCTCCAGTTGATTTTTGTAGAAGTGCTGATGAAAATTGTCGTAATATAACACTCATTGCTTGTGCATCTAAATATATTCCCCGCTCTTCGTCAAAAGTGGACTTTAAATATAGTAAATACTGGTGGAATGATACCTGTGCTGAAGCTCTTAGAGTTAAAAAGAGAGCATTTAGACTTTTTGTTGATAATCCCATACAAGAAACATTGGTCATCTATCAAAAAGCAAAAGCATTGGCTCGTAGGGTTGTCAGACTATCTAAGAGGAACTCAAGGAAGGATTTTGTACAGTCTATATCGTCACATTCCACAGTGAGTGAGGTTTGGAATAAAATACAGCGTTTTAGTGCCAAGAGGGGATCTAGAGGATCTTTGGTTTTAAAGTCTGAAGGTGTTTTATATGCTGATCCAGTTAACACTGTCCAGATTTTAGGCAGCAGTTTTGCAAACACCAGTAGCCTCTCCTTTTATACTGAACCTTTTGCCTATCATATGGTGGAATCTGAGTTTGTCCCTATTCATTTTGAATCAAGTGATACTAATTACAACTCTCCATTTACCATATATGAACTGGAAAGAATTCTTAAGGATACTAAACTAACAGCTTCTAGTAGAGATAATATTGTATATCCTTTTCTATCTAGTATGACCCCACAAAATAAAGAAATTTAACTCAAGTTTTATAATTTTTTATGGTTACGAGATGTCTTCCCAGATTGCTGGAGAGAGAGTATTTTAATCCCTCTGTATAAGCCAGGTAGACCTTCTACTGACCCTACATCTTTTATGCCTATAGCATTAACAAGCTGTCTGTGTGAAGTTATGGAGAAAATGGTATCTTTTAGACTTATGGAATTTTTAGAAGAAGATAATGTTTTGTCTCAGTTTCAGAGTGGGTTCAGGCATAGATTTTCAATAATAGATAGCCTTGTTCGATTAGAAAATGATATAAGGGAGTCCTTTTTGAGAAATGAACAAAGCTGGGCACAAACCGTTAATCCGTTAATCGTTAATTAACGAAGTTAACTTTTTCGTTAACGATTTAACTTTTAAGTTAACTTTGAAAATCATTATCGGACTAATTAACTTCCGTTACATTTAACTTCCGTTAACTCAAGTCCGTTAACCCAAAAAATTCATAAATAAACGTTTAAAAGTTTCTATTATTTTCAGTGCTGAGCAGGTGCGCAATTAATCCGCCACTGTTAATAGTGATGAACGAATTTCCATTTCCGCAGTGCAAAATCAGGCGATATATTTGTTTCCGTCGCCACAATTTGTCTTACCAAATATGGTAGTTATTTATGGCATTGGTTTGAGCAAAACATGGTCGACTGTAAAATCAGGCGGAAAGATTTGCCATTTGAGTTGAATGTTTCAACTTCTTTCAAAAATATCACGAGCATTTTAAGGCACTTTCAATAATATATATGTAACAATTACAACAAATAACTACATTCGTTCATTTGCAGTCTGTCTCTTGCGCAACATGTTTGTGCTAGTGAATATTTAAAAATAATCGTTGTCAAGTAAGTCATGTATATTTATAATATGTCTGTGAGTACCTTATTAGTAGTCTCCTTGATACATTTCAAGAACCATAAAACTGATCAGGTAAGATTTCAATTCTCATGTCACTTTGATGACATAAATTAAGTCAATTGATGTCTTACATGGGAGCGTTTTCACCTTAACCCTTTATGTCCTGGCGGTACTTCTAGGTACCACATCCAACGAAGTGGGCAGCAACAACGAGGAGGAGGAGGAGGAGGAGGATGACTTCTTCAGTGCTGTCATCCAGACAAAAGAGAGCAGCAGAAGCCACAGGTCACTCAAGGGCAAGGCCCAGAACTTGGTCAAGACCTGGCTGGAGACCAACTCCAAGGACTTGCTGACAGATGCTGCCTTCTTGGGTGAGCAAGTGTTGGTGGACTTGTTCAGCAAGTTCAACACAGCCATCCCCTCCAGTGCTGCAGTGGAGCGTTGTTCTCTATGGGCAAGGACATCCTGAGGCCAAGAGATCATCCCTGTCTGATGAAAACTTTGATATGCTAATTTTCATGAAGGGCAACATGCATCTCATGGACAAAATGGAGAACGAGAAGAAGAGGGAAAATTAAATTATATATATATTGTGTTTTTCATTTTTTTTATAATAAAAGTTAACGTTAACGGTTTATCGGTAACTTCCGTTACATGTTTAACGAATTAACGAATTAACGGTTAACGAAGTTAACTTTTTGGTTAACGGATTAGCGGTTAACGAAGTTAACTTTTTGGTTAACGGTGCCCACCACTGGAAATGAATATATCTTGACTGTGTTCCCTAATACTGAAAAGGCTTATGATACTGTCTGGCATCATTGTTTACTTCAAAAACTGTATAAATCTGGGTTAAAAGGTCATCTCCCAAGATTTACCCAAAATTTTATTTCTAACCGCCGTATTAGAGTTTTAGTTGGAAATCACATTTCCAATAGCTTTAATGTTGAAATTGGCCTCCCACAGGGAAGTATCCTAAGTCCGACACTATTTTCTTTGATGATCAATGATTTATTTGAAGGAATCGATGACAGTGTCAGTTATTCCATGTATGCTGATGACTGTGCCTTGTAGGTGGTTGGGGATGATTTGAATTTTCTGACATATGTGATGCAAGGTGTCCTAAATCATATTAGTGAATGGTCAGAGGAATGGGGCTTAAAATTTTCCTCTTCCAAATCAAAATGTATGATTTTCTCAGAGACCATGGAAGAATGATGATTTAACATTATATTTATCAGGAAATCCTGTTCAGTATGTTTCAAGTTATAGATATCTGGAAATAGTTTTGGATCAGGGTTTGACTTGGTCTAAGCATATTTAATACCTGGAGGAAGCTTGTGTGAAAGCTATTTCTATATTAAATTTTTTTTCTAATTCAGTTTGGGGTTTAAGTAGATCAACTTTGTTGATGTTGTATAAATCCTTGGTACCTACTAAATGGGACTATAGGTGTTTCTTGTACAACCAATTTACTGAAGCTAGATAGAATACAATATAAATGTATTAGACTGGCTTTGGGAGCTCTCAAATACACATTATAGAAGGAAACTGTTAGGGGCTAGGTATGCTACTAAAATAGCGTGGGGTAGACACCCCAGTTAGGTTACTTAGGTTCTAGCAAACAATCAAAAGCACTTACCGGTGCGTTGAATTAGGTATTTCTTGAAGCCTACCGTTTTATTCCTGTGTCCCACAACAGCCTACCTAACTCTCTCTTACATTACCAATTTAGAAGCTATAGACATTACCCCTAACTATACTTAAGTACGAACAACTTCCTACCCGATTTGTCACCTTAGATTCATCACCTAATTTTACTCAGCACCAAAGATTAGGTCAGATAGGAAAAAACATGTCTAGGCCAGACCAAAGCAATACGAACAGCCCGTTGGTTCGTTTATGGCTTCGTCTTGCCATTCAGCTTAGATTTAGTGATATTTACTCTTTAGTGACTTTTAGACTATATACATATATATACATACACGTCACCTCACTCCTCCCCTACAAGTTTAGTCTGTCAGGGGGATGAGGGACCCTAGACGACCTGCGGAGCGGGGTTGATGTAGTAGGATCAGGTGCAACCTGTATAGGCGGGCAAGTTGAACCATTTTCTGGAGGATCAGTTCTCTCTTCCGGAAGACTCTGGTCCTTCTGCACTTCCCGTTCCCATATCTGGTCCTGATGGCGTTTAATAGAACGACCATCTTCTAGTTGGCACTTGAAGGAAACAGGGCCCGTTCTCTCCTGCACAGTTGCAGGAACCCATTTTGGTCCAGCCCCATAGTTGCGAATCACAACTGGATCATTAGGTTTCGCTTCTAGAACTCTCCCTCTTTTAGTGTCGTGGTACAACTTCTGTTTTTCCTGATGGCGTAAAACTCGTTGTTGTAACATTTCGTTTGGACGTAACAAATCAAAAACTGAACGAATTCCCCGGCCAATCAGAAGTTTAGAGGGAGACACCCCTGTCGTGGTGTGTGGTGTTATTCGATATTTAAACAAAAATTTATCCAACACCACTTGCATTTCCTCCCCACGAGAATGACGCAAGGCCGACTTGAAAGTACGGACCATGTTTTCCGCGAGACCGTTAGTAGACGGGTGGAAAACACTAGACCGGACATGTCTAATGCCATTTAGGTGGACGAAGGAACGAAATTCCTCACTGGTAAAACAAGTACCATTGTCGGAAACCAGGACTACGGGTAAACATCGAGCGAAAACTGAACGGAGTAAGCGAATAGTAACACCCGAAGTCGTGGAAGTGGTTGGAAAAATTTCCACCCACTTAGAGTAGGCGTCCACCATGACTAGGAAATAAGTATTATTTATAGGACCTACATAGTCAACATGGATCCTATGCCACGGTATAGTAGGCCATTCCCAAGGATGAAGTGGACTTTTCCTTGGGAGATCTCTGTTCTCTAGGCAGCTTTGACAGGAACGAACCAATGATTCGAGTTCTCCATCTAAACCAGGTCACCAGAAATAAGCTCTCGCCAGCTCTTTCATTTTTGTTGCGCCCATGTGTTCAGCGTGAAGTTCCTTCACTAAATTCGACCTGCCTTTATTTGGAATAATCACTCTGTGGCCCCATAAGAGACAGCCATTTTGAATAGAGAGGCCAGACTGACGCTGAATAAAAGGCTGTAATTCACTCTCAACCTTAGTAGGCCAACCAACTGAGCAGAAATGGATGACCCTAGACAGAATAGGGTCTGATTTGTCCACTGCTCTATTTGTACTGCAGATACTGGAGTGGATTCCAAAAACTCCACCAAGTGAACCCATTCTGTAGGTATAGGTACACAATATTTGGATTTTCTAAGGGCAACCTACTTAGCGCATCAGCCGTACCTAGAAGTTTACCTGACCGATGTACTAAGTCAAATTTATAGGCTTGTAGAATCAGTGCCCATCGTTGAATCCTACCTGAGGCCATAACTGGAATATTTTATTAGGTGAAAATAAACCTAAAAGAGGCTTATGGTCAGTAATTAGTTTAAATTCATGACCCCATAGATAGAAATGAAATTTTTTTACTGCAAATACTAAGGCTAATGCTTCACGTTCCACTTGTGCATATCGTCTTTCCGTCTCAGTTAGTGTTCTAGAAGCAAAACAGATAGGCCTATCTACACCATCAATGTGGTGAGATAACACTGCCCCAATTCCATAAGAACTGCTGTCTGCTGAAACTACGAGAGGAAGTTTAGGATCATAATGCACTAGGAGAGTGGACTTTAGTAGTACGTCCTTGGAAGCCTCAAATGCTTCCTTTTGAGTTTTCTCCCATCTCCACTGTTCCCCAGATCGTAATAGCTTATTTAGGGGTTCAAGGAAAGTCGATGCATTAGGCAAAAATTTCCTATAAAAATTTAGGAGACCTAAATAAGCTTGTAACTGTGTGATGTTTTGTGGAGGTGGTGCCTTTTCTATTGCTTCTAGTTTATCCACCGTTGGATGAATGCCTGAGGCATCTATGCGGAACCCTAAATATGAAACCTCGTTAGTGACCCATGAACACTTTTCTCTCTTTAGCTTAAGTCCAGCATCCCGGAGTCTTTTTAGAACCGTGGTTAATCTAGTTAGGTGTTCTTTTTAGTCGAACCTGAAATGAGGACATCATCTAGAAAGCAAAGTACCCCTGGAATGTGACCTAGAACTTGGTCCATTGTCCTCTGAAAAATACCTGGAGCCGATGCTATTCCATAGCATAGCCTATTGTACTTATATAGGCCTCGGTGCGTATTTATGATAGTTAATTCTTTAGAGTTTTCATCTAAACTTAGTTGAGCATAGGCTTGGGACATATCGAGTTTTGTGAAATATTTTCCCCCAGCAAGAGAGCTAAATAATTCATCAGGCTTGGGTATAGGATAGCAATCTAGAAGGACGGCTCTATTTGCTGTTAAACGGTAATCCCCGCATAACCGCACGGACTTGTCCGGTTTTAGTACAGGAACTACTGGGGCAGCCCACTTAGCGTGTGTGACTGGTTCAATAATTTTATCTTTTAGCAGCCTGTCAATTTCTAAATCTACCTTCTCCCGCAGTGCATGCGCAATTGAACGAGCCTTACAAAATTTCGGAGTTACATTAGGATCTACTTCTATGCAGACCTGATGGCCTTTTAGGTTGCCTACTTCAGGCCCAAAAATAGAAGAAAACTCCCTTAACAATGAGTCTATGTCAGATGGATATGAAAGTGTATGCACATCTGCCTGACCCCTTGGCAAGATTTTGTCAATTGGCATTTCCAAAGCATCAATCCAATCACGGCCTAGTAGAGTAGGCCCTTGCTCATCCACCACTAAAAGGGTTAAGGGATGAGACAAAGTTTTCTGGTTAAGTGTAACTGTGACGTATGCTTCTCCACAAATAGGTATTTGTATGTCACCGTACTTCTTCAAAATCGTTTTAGATGCATGTAGTTTAGGTGTGTTTTGAAAATCTTATCAAAAACTACCTTGGACATGACCGTCCGGGCAGCACCCGTATCCAATTCTAGAGGAACTGTAATTCCATCTAGGCCTACCTCTACAATATATGGGCCTGTATTTTCCCACTTTGCTGCTCATAGAATAGGTACTCCACTCCAATGTTCGAAGTATTTCCCTTTTGAGGATTTATACTAGAAATGTTAAAATTAGAATTTCACCCTTTGTTTTCTTTGAAAAACACACTTTAGCTATGTGGCCTATTTTACTACAGTTTCGGCAAACTGCTTCTTTAAAAGGGCAATCTTTCTTCCAATGGTGTTTTCCACACCCTGTACATGGCTTGGAAGGCTTAGTAGAATTAGTAGGCTTAGTCATATTCGCCTCATACCTTTATTTGCCTGTCTAGTAGGCTCGTTAGGTCTGCCAGGCCTAGAAGATTAAAGCTATTTACGTGTTGGGCTTTACTACTATGATTTCCAAAAGCTCTAACATCTTTAGCAGCTGCTTCTCTAGCCGTAGCTATTTCTACAGCCTGACTAAAAGTTAGGTCCTGTATGGCTAATAGGGCTCTCTGGGTAGACTCCTCTTTGAGACCCATTACAAACCTATCTCTTAGCATTTCATCTAATTTGTCCCCAAATTTACACGTACGGCTATGGCTTTTTATTCCTGCAACAAACTCTGCAATGCTTTCATTTCCCGTCTGATGCCTTGAATAAAATTTGAAACGTTCATAGATGAGAACTACTCGGGGTTTGTAGTGATCGGTTAGGGCCTGTACCAATTCTTATAGGTGCAAGTTTCCGGTGCTTTAGGAGAAACTAGGTCCATAACTAAACCAAACGTTTTAGGGCCTATTATAGTTAAAAAGGTAGGTATTTCTTAGCATCCGGAATGGAATTTGCCTCGAAAAACAACCTCACCCTAGTGGCATAAGCTTCGAAGTCCTCCCCATTGTCTTCGTAGGGGCTTATATGGCCAATCACCGACATGCTAGAGCAAAACCGAATTAGACCAACTCACGTGAAGTAGGTTAGGTTAGGTTTAAATTTGGTCTAGTTACTGAATAGTGAATTTATTAGAGTTAGGGCTGAATAGTGAATTGTATTAGAGTTAGGGCTGAGTAAGAATTAGTTTTAGAGTTAGGGCTGAGTAGGAATTAGTTTTAGAGTTAGGGCTGAGTAGGAATTAGTTTTAGAGTTAGGGCTGAGTAGGAATTAGTTTAGAATTAGGGCGGCGGGACCTACGCTATAGTACGGTAGCTTCCCCACACAAACAAACCAAATCGGACGACCCACTAGTCTGCATCCAATTTTCCAAACAACCACTTGAACCCAATAAGCCAAATTAACCCAATGAGCCAAATTTAACCCAATGAACAAATTTAACCAAATGAGCCAAATCCCATCCTCGTCGCCAAATGTGATAGCGTGGGGTAGACACCCCAGTTAGGTTACTTAGGTTCTAGCAAACAATCAAAAGCACTTACCGGTGCGTTGAATTAGGTATTCTTGAAGCCTACCGTTTTATTCCTGTGTCCCACAACAGCCTACCTAACTCTCTCTTACATTACCAATTTAGAAGCTATAGACATTACCCCAACTATACTTAAGTACGAACAACTTCCTACCCGATTTGTCACCTTAGATTCATCACCTAATTTTACTCAGCACCAAAGATTAGGTCAGATAGGAAAAAAACATGTCTAGGCCAGACCAAAGCAATACGAACAGCCCGTTGGTTCGTTTATGGCTTCGTCTTGCCATTCAGCTTAGATTTAGTGATATTTACTCTTTAGTGACTTTTAGACTATATACATATATATACATACACGTCACCTCAGGATGGTTTTAGGATTCTCTTTGGAGATTAATTTCTTTTTACCACTTTTATTCATCATGTTTGTTAAGTTACGTCAGTGGAATTTGAGGGGCTTTCATGAAAGGTATCCATTCCTTCAGACCTTCATATGTGTTCACAAACCTACTATCCTTGCTTTGCAAGAAACTTATCTTTGTCAGGATGCTACTATTGGATTGAAGGGATATACTTGCGTTCATAAAGATAGGACTAGGCAGGGTGGTGGTGTCCTTCTAGGGATACACAATTCCATCCCTTTTTCTCCTGTTGAAATTTGTTTGGATTTTGAGATTGTGGCAGCCAGAATTCATCTTAGGTCAGTGTCTTTTACTGTCTGTTCCATTTATCTACTGTACCTCCACATCTGATTCTTACAAGAAAGGAATTTGAGTGTCTTCTTGAAAGTGCCACAACCAGTCCTTCTGATGGGAGATTTCAATAGCCATCATGTCTCCTGGGGTTCACATAATAGTTGTATTAAGGGTAACTTACTGGCAGAACTGTTACTGATCTAGATTTATATGTTTTGAACTCTCCAGTCCTAACTTATTGTGCTGAATTTAGGGGACACTTTTCAAGCATTGACTTAACAGTTGCCTCTTCTGATTATTCAGCAACTATCTTGGACTGTGTTACCAGACTTATATGACAGTGATCATTTCCCTATTATTCTTGACACTTTTGAGGAGTTGTGGTTTTTAAGAGGCCAAAATGGAAGATAGGTAGTTCTTTATTAACCTTTGAAGCCAATCTCTCTCTCTTCCTCCAGTTGATTTTTGTAGAAGTGCTGATGAAAATTGTCGTAATATAACACTCATTGCTTGTGCATCTAAATATATTCCCGCTCTTCGTCAAAAGTGGACTTTAAATATAGTAAATACTGGTGGAATGATACCTGTGCTGAAGCTCTTAGAGTTAAAAAGAGAGCATTTAGACTTTTGTTGATATCCCATACAAGAAACATTGGTCATCTATCAAAAAGCAAAAGCATTGGCTCGTAGGGTTGTCAGACTATCTAAGAGGAACTCAAGGAAGGATTTTGTACAGTCTATATCGTCACATTCCACAGTGAGTGAGGTTTGGAATAAAATACAGCGTTTAGTGCCAAGAGAGGATCTAGAGGATCTTTGGTTTTAAAGTCTGAAGGTGTTTATATGCTGATCCAGTTAACACTGTCCAGATTTTAGGCAGCAGTTTTGCAAACACCAGTAGCCTCTCCTTTATACTGAACCTTTGCCTATCATTGGTGGAATTGAGTTTGCCCTATATCATTGAATCAAGTGATACTAATTACAACTCTCCATTTACCATATATGAACTGGAAAGAATTCTTAAGGATACTAAACTAACAGCTTCTAGTAGAGATAATATTGTATATCCTTTTCTATCTAGTATGACCCCACAAAATAAAGAAATTTAACTCAAGTTTTATAATTTTTTATGGTTACGAGATGTCTTCCCAGATTGCTGGAGAGAGAGTATTTTAATCCCTCTGTATAAGCCAGGTAGACCTTCTACTGACCCTACATCTTTTATGCCTATAGCATTACAAGCTGTCTGTGTGAGTTATGGAGAGAAAATGGTATCTTTAGACTTATGGAATTTTTAGAAGAAGATAATGTTTTGTCTCAGTTTCAGAGTGGGTTCAGGCATAGATTTTCAATAATAGATAGCCTTGTTCGATTAGAAAATGATATAAGGGAGTCCTTTTTGAGAAATGAATATATCTTGACTGTGTTCCCTAATACTGAAAAGGCTTATGATACTGTCTGGCATCATTGTTTACTTCAAAAACTGTATAAATCTGGGTTAAAAGGTCATCTCCCAAGATTTACCCAAAATTTTATTTCTAACCGCCGTATTAGAGTTTTAGTTGGAAATCACATTTCCAATAGCTTTAATGTTGAAATTGGCCTCCCACAGGGAAGTATCCTAAGTCCGACACTATTTTCTTTGATGATCAATGATTTATTTGAAGGAATCGATGACAGTGTCAGTTATTCCATGTATGCTGATGACTGTGCCTTGTAGGTGGTTGGGGATGATTTGAATTTTCTGACATATGTGATGCAAGGTGTCCTAAATCATATTAGTGAATGGTCAGAGGAATGGGGCTTAAAATTTTCCTCTTCCAAATCAAAATGTATGATTTTCTCAGAGACCATGGAAGAATGATGATTTAACATTATATTTATCAGGAAATCCTGTTCAGTATGTTTCAAGTTATAGATATCTGGAAATAGTTTTGGATCAGGGTTTGACTTGGTCTAAGCATATTTAATACCTGGAGGAAGCTTGTGTGAAAGCTATTTCTATATTAAAATTTTTTTCTAATTCAGTTTGGGGTTTAAGTAGATCAACTTTGTTGATGTTGTATAAATCCTTGGTACCTACTAAATGGGACTATAGGTGTTTCTTGTACAACCAATTTACTGAAGCTAGATAGAATACAATATAAATGTATTAGACTGGCTTTGGGAGCTCTCAAATACACATTATAGAAGGAAACTGTTAGGGGCTAGGTATGCTACTAAAATGTTAAGTTTTGATTCCCATCCAACTAAAATTTGTATTAATAGATTTTATAATTTTCAACTTTATAAACTACGCCCATACCCAATGCCTTTTAGCGGCTGGATCAAGGATTTTATTTATTCACCAAGTAGGTTTAATTTTTGATTTGATAGCATCTCAGCAAAGTTCCTATTTAATTTATCACCTTGTAACAGTGAGTTTTTACTTTTCTATTCATACCACTAACAACAAATTGGCTTTGGAAATGTGCTCCAAAGAAGTTTTCTGGAAAGAGTAGAAACTTACAAAGAAAGAGGATACTTACCTGAATATACTGATGGATCTAAATCAGAAAGTGGCACTGGATGTGAATTTCTTTGGGATGGGGTGATTAAGGGTTTTTGCCTTCCAGAGCACTGTTCTATATTTACTGCAGAATTGTATGCTATACTACAGGCTTTAATATATATTTGTCACAACTCAGACCTTACTAAGTTTGTTGTTTGTTCTGACTCCCTTTCTTCCCTGAAAGCTGTACAGTCCTCTTCTGGGCATCATATAGTCATTCAGATTATTGAATTACTCGGTCAGTATAATCTTGATGATGTCTTTTTATGGACTCCTGGTCATGTTGGTATCTGGGGGAATGATACTGTTGGTGAAGCAGCACGCATGGCTTGTAGTCTTGACGAAGTTCAGACCATCCTTTACTCTATTGATGAATTTATGAAACCCATTTCACATTTCATTCTCTCCGAGTGACAACAGGAATGGTCCCGATGCAATGGACTCCTTCCTCGGATGGAACCTGTCCTTTGGAAAAAGATACCAGAAAAGAATCGTAGGAGTGATGTCATATTGACCAGGTTTAGGTTAAATTGCTCTAAACTGTCCCATGGACATTTTTTGATGCAAGTTTATTTAAAAGGTGTGATACTTGTAATGTTCACCTCACCCCAGAACATGCGATCGTTCATTGCTCTACTTGTAATTTTCTTAGAACTGATTTGATTAACTATTGCAATGGCAAAGGAATTTGTTTTTCTTATGAAAGTGTTTTGGGAAATGAATTTCCATCATCCTTACTTTTGACCTTCTTAAAGAAAGCCAATTTATCTAACCTGATCTAGGTGTTTATCGTTTGATAGTCCTTTTGTAGTAGCTATAGTATTACTCTTTCACTAACAGGTTCCTTTTTCTTTTCCATCCTATGTGTTGTAGAGTGGAACCCTACAACTGAAGTGGTAGAGGTCTTTTTCCTTTTTAGTCTTGGTGCCAATAACCCAGCAGGGTTGCAGCACCTTAAACAAAAATAAAATAAAATAAATAAAAAGATTCTGAACATGGTGTGCAAAGCGTGTGCTCCGACATACTTCCAAACCAACGGCTGCATCATTTTCTTCGGGTGGCCGCTCAGATGTATCGACATCCCAACACTGCAATTTAATGCGAGTAAAAATATGTATATATTAAGGGACTGGTTAGGAAATATTTCGCCCTAGGTTAGATTAGGTCCCCTCCTTTCCCCCCCCCCCCCACAAAAGCCCCGATTCCCCACGGGTTAGGTTAGGCCAGGTCCCCTCCCCCCCCCAAAAAAAAATCCGATTCCTACGGGTTCCCTTATAATTGTCGACACGAAAACATATTTTCCTGATGTATTTTTGTTTTCTTCAAATCTGACCTTCATTTTCCGATAAAAATCGTCATGTTTGGAGAACATGTCATATCATTTCCTCAAAAACGGGGATTTTCCCGAGGAAATGAAAGTCAAATTTGAACAAAATACACCAAAACACACCAAAATACACCAGAAAAATATGTTTTCGTGTTAAAAACGAGGGAGCAGTTAAAATGACTTTACCAAATCGAAAAATATTTATATTTTTATAAAAATATGCATAGTGTTTTTTTTGTGCAAATGAGTATTAACAGAGTTACAGGCATTATGAAACGACCAATAAGCAGTGAATATTTTATGACGTGACACGTCTGACCAATCATATTGTAGCATTTTGAATTGGCTATTTCTAGCCCGCATCTACTTTCCCGCGCTTCTAGTTTGAACCTGATCCTCGGTTAGGTAGGTTTGGTTAGGTTAGGCTATTTCCTTCTTCATCCAGCTAAGCTATAAACCAGGTTAGGTTTAGGATTTACCAAGGGTTAGATTTAGGGTAGTTTTTTACCGTTTCTAGTTAGGTTTTGTTTGTTTTGTTTAATTTTTATCCTTTTTTTTTATTCTGACCATCTTATTTTGTGCAAATGAGGTTAGGTTAGCCTGTAACTCTGTCAATACTCATTTACACAAAGAACACTATAGGTATAAATATTTTTAATTTTTTTTTACTGAATGTTTTGATAATAAAATTATTTCTGAACGCTGAGGCGGTCATTATCGATATATTTACCGAAAACAGACTTGTAGACTTGATCTACGAAAATACTTCTTCAGTCATGTAGTAGTAGATTTTTGGAATGACTTGCCATATGATGTGGTAAACAATAGCTCATTAGTTAATTTTAAGAAAAATTTGGTAAATTTTTACAAATGTACATTACAGGCTTTGTAAATCAAAACTATGATTTTCTGATGGTTTTTGATGCAGTTTGAACGAAGGTTAATTTCGTTCAAACAACATAGTTTTAATATATAACCTAACCTAAAATTCCAAAATTCCTCAAGAGCCTGTAATGTACTTTGTAAAAAAGTATCAAAAATTTAAACATTTCTATGAGTGAAAAAGATAGTTTGTAGATTGTATATAGTGTATATTCTTTGCTTATATAGTGTATATTCTTTGCATGGTGGTAGTAAATAGTTGTATATTGATTGGCTGACTTGAGTTTGACATCTTGCAGGATTTTGTTATTATTAAAAAATGTAGCTCATGACTTGGATTACCTTGATAGGCCCAAGAAGGGGTTCATTCAGTGCAAACCCAACATTTTGGTTGATAGCCTAGCCCCCATTAGCCATTCCATCCAGGGAATAGCCTAACTTAGACCTTAAAGCTTTAAACTGAGTTAGAGAATAGTATTTAAGATGACTTTAGACTGTGACTGTAAGGTTTGTAAGAAGGAAGTTAGGGAAAGGATTAAGGCTGTAGCATGTGAGAGTTGTGATGATTGGTATCACTCAGCATGTATCAAAATTACAACAAATGTACAGGGGTATCATACCCGTAGCTACGTTGAGGCAGACGAGGCAGCCGCCTCGTCTGGCTTAACGGTCATTTTGTCACTGAGGAAATTGAATTTCAAAGGAAATCTGAGGAAATTGACAGAAATAGGATTTTACTACATGTACAGTCAGGGGCGCACTTACAGTGTGTGGGGCCTTGGGCAAACTATTTCTCGGGATGTATTACACTGGTCTACAAATTTTGAAAAAGTTTGTGCTTCGGAGATAAAATGTGTTTCCTACTATGGATTTTGGGGTGCTGAAAACGAATATGATCATAAAAACAGTCGATTGGCTACAGTTTCCAAGAAAACTTAAGTTACACATTTTGCGTATATGTATACCATATATTAGTAACATACCTGTATAATGCAGTCACTTATATTGATTCAACCCGTCGCTTCTTTGCTTGTCTCTTGTATTCAATCTCTGGAGCATCTCTTGTTATTGTCCAGCAGTAGTCTGCTAACAATGATGGACTCCATTTCCCCTGGTAGCGTTTCTCCATCGCTGAGATATCCTGGTGGAAACGTTCACCATGTTCATCGCTGACTGCTCCGCGGTTGGCCGGAAAAAATTCCAGGTGCGAATGGAGGAAATGTATCTTTAAATACATATTGCAGCCTATTTTTTGATAGGACAACAGCAGGTTTTCCACCAGCTCCCTGTAATTGTCAGCTTTGGTATTTCCGAGAAAATTGGTTGCTACTAACCGGAAAGCATTCCACGCTGTCTTCTCCTCACCACCTAGGATACGGTCGAACTCCTCATCTCTAAAAAGCTCGCGCATCTGTGGACCAACAAATACACCCTCCTTGATTTTTGCTTCACTGAGCTTTGGGAATTTACCACCGAGGTACTTAAAAGCTGCCCCTGGTTTATCCATAGCCTTAACAAAAATTTTCATGACGCCCAGTTTGATGTGTAAGGGTGGTAACAAAATCTTGCTCGATTCTACAAGTAGAGGATACTGAACATTTTTTGTTCCAGGTTCCAATGAGTGTCGGAGTGGCCAATCCTTCTTGATGCAATGAGAAGTCCTATCCCGACTATCCCATTCACACAGAAAACAGCAATATTTAGTGTAGCCCGGCTGCAGTCCAAGCACGATAGCAACCACTTTCAAGTCACCACAAACCTGCCACTGATGTTTGTCATAGTTTATGCAATTCAAAAGTTGCTTCATGTTGTCATATGTTTCCTTCATGTGGACTGCATGACCAACTGGAATTGATGGTAATACGTTGCCAACATGCAACAAAACAGCTTTTAGACTCAACTTCGATGAATCAATGAACAGCTAAGCGAAATCAGGATTGTCTACAACAGTTGGTCATTTGGATCTCCTCATCATAGTTAGGTCAGTCTTATTTATTTTATTTATATATATTTAGTTATTTTTTTTATTATTAATATTATTATTATTATTTTTTATTTTATTCTATACCCATCGTAGATGGGGCATACTATTTTGTATCTTGTGAAAGTTCTCGTTTAGTGATCGTTTAATTCTACGGTATTTGATTTCTTGCTTCAATTTCGTTTACGTCACAACTGTGGTGGCAGTGGCATAGTATTACCCACTGCCAGCAGCAGCGTCGCAATATCATATCTTTAATTTCACTCGTCAATGGGAATAATACATTATAATTCAACCGGATGTTATCCAGACAGAGAAATCCTTAAGCCAAGATAGCCTTACTACTCATTTCCGTCAAGAACATAATTGAGAGATATATATTATATGAGTCACGTACATCAGTCTAAGTCACGTTCATCAGGCCATAAAGTGAGTTACGTACGTCAGTCCAGTCGAATTCGACCATTAAAGAGATAATATTGATAATGCCGGCCAAAATTCATCTCATGGCAGCCTCGCAGAGTTAGAGAAAATGCCGGCAAAACTGTATCATGTTACGAAGATATTATAGATAATGTGATTGGCCAATCCTTCTTGATGGAATGAAAAGTCCTAGCCCGACTATCCCATTCACACAGAAAACAGCAATACTTAGTGTAGCCCGGCTGCAGTCCAAGCACGATAGCAACAACTTTCAAGTCACCACAAACCTGCCACTGATGTTTGTCATAGTTTATGCAGTTCAAAAGTTGCTTCATGTTGTCATATGTTTCCTTCATGTGGACTGCATGACCAACTGGAATTGCAGTAGTGATTTCAGCAAGAGGGTGGCTGAGTCTAATGACATTCCTTATTTTTGCAGAGATGCATTCGTTTTTTTGAAATCGATCGAGAATAGTGTTCCATAAAACCAATAAAATGGCTGTTTCGAGTTGTTGAAGCTGTTTAGACAATCCCCTGGCTTCCACAGTTTGGCTGGTATCTGCTGCTTGCTCATCCAGTATCACGATATTCTCGGCGTAGCCTTTGATTAAAGATTGGACGGCATCTAATCTAGCTGACCAGCGGGTATCGGAGAGACCTTTGTCGACCTTTAGTTTCTCACTACGGGAACTACTATCGAGAACCTCTACATGTCGACCAGTGGTGTAGTCCGGGGGTAACGCAAGGTAACGGCGTTACCCCACTGGATTTTTGTTTTACTTTTAGCGTATCAGGATGTTTTATATTTTTTGCTGTTTCTACTGAATATTTTTGTAATACATACTCTTTCTAACTATATTTCTTTCCTAACCCCTTTTGGGAATGTACATAAAATGTAAAAACGCTGTAGAATTTTATAGAAACTATATAAGACAAATTTTTGTTGCGTTACCCCACTGAAGAAATTACGACTACACCACTGATGTCGACGCCATCGGTATGTCGAGGAGACGAGAAACGTGTAGACATTCTGAATGAGCATAAACAATTCAACGGCTGCTGTGCAACTGTCCACTGCTGATTTACCCACAAGATTTAGTGAGTGGCACATGCATGGCACAAACTCAGCATACGGAGATTTTGACTTGATGTGGCTCTTTACGCCGTTGTATTTCCCTGCCATATTGCTTGCGTTATCATAATACTGTCCTCTGCAGTCTCCAATTCGAATGCCATGCGTCTCCAGAAAGTTAAGGACCGCGTCGGCGATTCCTTTCCCTGTATGTGTGTTCATAGGTATGAACTGTAGAAATCGCTCGACAGACCGAGACTCAACCACATATCGGCGTCAGGCGTAGAGAGAGTAGTATTTTGACTGCTGGATTTCTCGGATAATCGTCTGAAGTACTTTATCGGCCATCAACAGTATGAGTTCCTCGCAAATGAAATGAGAGAGATACAAGGTGTGTCCACTACCTTTGTTGGCATGCTCGCTTATATGCGCAGCTAGAAAACTGTCATACTTACTTAAAAGTTCCAAAATTCCGTAATAGTTACCGTTGTTTGGTGAACCGAAACGGGAGTCGTGTCCACGAGTTGCTAGTCCTCGTGACGTGATATACTTGATAACATCGACACAGCGCCGCAAAACTTCCTGCCAATAATTGCACTCCTTTTCAAACTGGTTCACCAATTTCGAGTCAACTCGGCCGGAGACAGACTTTCTAACCAGCAAATATCTCATCGACTCCATATGTTGCTCACATTTTCCGTGTACTTCGACCGATTGTCTACCATGCTTCCAGTCGTTGAACCCGATTGTGAACTTGCTGTCCGCCCTCGACATTAATTTACAGACAAAACAGTAAACACAGCCTGTGGACTCAGAATAGCACAGCCATGACCCCTCAATCCTCTCATTCGTCAGGCTATGTTTCTTAACAAATAATGTCTTCGTACATCGGCGTGTTGTACCACTTTCAGTAGTTGAAGAGTTACTGAAGTCGCTGTCATAATTTCGGCAATCTGATGTTCCCCGCTCTAACCAGAACTCTCTAAAGTCATCGGTCAGCACTTGTGGCCACAAACCAATGTCATTAATTGCATGTTCTGAAGCTGGTGGGCCTGCAGAACGCACTGACATAGACGGGTCTTCTGAAGACGCAGCTGCTGATGTAGCGGAGACAACTGGTGGGCCTGCTGAAGGGGCTGACTTAGTTGCTGATGATTTAATCCAATTAGTCAGTTTCGGCACCGTCGCAAGAAACTCTTCTCTGCGCTTCTTATCCTTACGCTTTTCACTACCGGGTTTATATTTCCTCTTTCGATCCCGGTCACGGGTCGTTTCCATGTTGTACGTATTACAATGCCAACAATAAGAACATAAATTATGAATCTGCAACAGAAACAAGAAGTAAGTTAGCAACAACATTAGAAATGAGTAACACTAACAAGAACAACATATTAAACACCATCAAAGCGGATATTAGAACGCCTGATGCCATGCCGCCTGCCGGAAAAAGTAAAACTCGTCGCAGATGGCAAATACGTGACGTTTAATTTTTTTCAATTGAAATTTGCGGGGTCCATCGGGTGCGGGGCCTTGGATATTTGCCCGGTGCGCCACCCCCTAACTGTGGCCCTGTGTACAGTACATAGTACATAGTACATTTACACGAATTATATGTACGGTGCTCAGGCTAATTGAGAAACAAACTTAAAAGAACCTTAACACAGTGTATTTTTCCGTTTGCCAAAACCAAACCGTATTAAAGAAACTTTATTTTAGGACCTATAAAACATAAAATAAAACAGGGAATTTGTCAGTTCGTGTACTTTGTCATACTTAATCAAATTAGTTTGCGAAATCTCGAATTATATTATCGAAATTCAGTTGACTGGGGGGCCCCCTCAAGCATGGAAGCCTGAGGCTTCAGCCTCAATAGCCTGAATGATTACACTGGTCAACACTCATTTTATTGCTAATCATATTAGAGTGATTTTGGGGTAACTTTGTGGTGCTGATTCCGAATATGACATCGGTTTTGCTAGATTGGCTCTAATTTATGAGATAATTGGTACCCCATTGAAACACGTAAAAATGCAAAAAATCGCATTGAAATTGTCTCAAATCATACAAAAGTAAACACATGAAATACATAATGGCATTTTATTCGGTCTCACCATCTAGAATGTTCCGGTAGTTTCCCATATGCACGCGTTATGGTTACGTTTCCTATTAATTGAGGGTATTCATTATCTCAAGAACTAGAGCCAAATCGGAAAAACTACTTTCATTTTGGAATTCAGCAACCCCAAAATACCCTAAATTCGTACGAATTTCCTTGGCAACGAAAAATTTTTTTTTTTTTGTTGACCTGTGTTATTTTAAACTATTAAATAGAACATTACGTATTTTCATGCAATTCGAGTAAGATTAATTTCTAATTTACTTCAAATTTAACTTTAAATCGTAAATTGACATTTTATACCATGTGTACAAAAACTATAACCCCAACCGAACATTTATAAGTTGAAAGTAATAAAAACTAGGAGTTTTCGGTGAACCTTTGTGGTAATCGGACGTGCCTCAATTGCTTGTTAAGACAAAGTTCAAATTCTTTCTAACTGAAACCAGGGGTGTGGTGTTAAAAAATCTTTCCAGGGCTGCAGTTGAGATTGATCCTGCGTTTTGGAATTATTTTTTGACTGGTATAGGATCACTCCAGTGTTTTTGTACTTGTTTGTTAAAAGATCTTGGCAAGGCATAGGCCTTGTCGGGTGTTTTTGGTAACGACTGTGGCCTAGCTCATCTTATTGGGCTAGGCCTGTCCTTAGTGTGCCCTTAGTATGCCCTATAGTGTGCAAAGATTTATCAGTTCCCTTAACCAAACTTAGTCCTTTTGGTGTTAAGAAGTCTATAGAGCTTATTTGTGGTGGACCAGTGAAATCTGTCGCCTATTGTAGGTCTGGCTCATTACTCGTGAATACCATCAACTCGAGACAGTCTCAGGCTCTCTTGGGTACTAAATCAATTATAAATGGTCTTTATGAAGTTGAGGCTAAGATTGCTTATAATTTGAATAAAATTCAGGGTATTATTTTTGCCCCAGAACTCCTTCATTTATCAACTGAGGAAATTTTGGTGAATTACAGTCTTCTACCAATTCTGTCCTTGGGATAAAACGTTAAATAAAGGTCGAGAGAAGATTCCTACTTCTCTTTTAGTATGTACTTTTGGTGGGACTACTCTTCCTAGTAAACTATTCTGTGGATATTTAGCGTATGATGTCAAGCGATATTATCCTAATCCTTTACTTTGTTTTAAGTGTTGGAGGTATGGACATGGGACAAGGACTTGCACAAATAGTAACAGATGTCTTAAATGTGGACAAGATCATGATAAAGAGACCTGTGTATTGCCTGATAAAGATGTTTCTTGTATTAATTGTAAAGCTTCTCATTTTGTTAATTCTCGACAGTGTCCCCATTGGATCAGAGAGAGTGAGATTATTCATATCAAATTTGATGATAATTTGTCTTTTCCTGAAGCTAGACGTAAGTACTTTTCTCATTTATCTCCTCAGATCTCCTCTGCATCTTATGCTCAAGTAGGTACCCAGAATTTGTCTAAATCTCTTACATATGTGTCAGTTGGAACTCAGTGTGAATTACATACAGCCAGTAATGCTTCTTCCATGGCTACAAGTACTACTCCTTCTATCACTACTATTTCTCCTATAAAGAGTTTACTCAGCTCATCCAATGACATCCCAGACTTTTCTATTTGGGATATAATTAATGAATATAAGAAACTTTCCGAATTGAATCTTCAACCTAAGGCAATTGTTCAAATTGGCCCTCATGCTTGGGAAACAAGGAATACCAAAGAGTCACATAGATAGTAGGGACGGTTTTAGGATTCTCTTTGGAGATTAATTTCTTTTTACCACTTTTATTCATCATGTCTGTTAAGTTATGTCAGTGGAATTTGAGGGGCTTTCATAAAAGATATCCATTCCTTCAGACCTGATAAGTGATCATAAACCTACTATCCTTGCTTTGCAAGAAACTTATCTTTGTCAGGAAGCTACTATTGGATTGAAGGGATATACTTGTGTTCGTAAAGATAGGACTAGGCAGGGTGGTGGTGTCCTTCTAGGGATACACAATTCCATCCCTTTTTCCCTGTTGTAATTTGTTCAGATTTTGAAATAGTGGCAGCCAGAATTCACCTTAGGTCATGTCTTTTACTGTCTGTTCCATTTATCTACCTCCACATCTGACTCTTACAAGAAAGGAATTTGAGAGTGTCCTCTTGAAGTGCCACAACCAGTCCTACTAATGGGAGATTTCAATAGCCATCATGTCTCCTGGGGTTCCATAATAGTTGTATTAAGGGTAACTTACTGGCAGAATTGTTTACTGATCTAGATTTATTTGTTTTGAACTCTCCAGTCCCAACTTACTGTGCTGAATTTAGGGGACACTTTTCAAGCATTGACTTAACAGTTGCCTCTTCTGGTTTATTTCAGCAACTATCTTGGACTGTGTTACCGACTTATATGACAGTGATCATTTCCCTATTATTCTTGACACTTTTGAGGAGTTGTTGGTTTTTAAGAGGCCAAAATGGAAGATAGGTAGTTCTTTATTAACCTTTGAAGCCAATCTCTCTCTTCCTCCAGTTGATTTTTGTAGAGTGCTGATGAAAATTGTTGTAATATAACAAACTCACTCATTGCTTGTGCATCTAAATATATTCCCCGCTCTTCGTCTACGGTGAACTTTAAATATGGTAAATACTGGTGGAATGATACCTGTGCTGAAGCTCTTAGAGTTAAAAAGAGAGCATTTAGGCTTTTTGTTAGTAATCCCATACAAGAAACATTGGTCATCTATCAAAAAGCAAAAGCATTGGCTCGCAGGGTTGTTAGACTATCTAAGAGGAACTCAAGGAGAGATTTTGTACAGTCTATATCGTCTCATTCCACAGTGAGTGAGGTTTGGAATAAAATACAGCGTTTTAGTGCCAATAGGGGATCTAGGGGTTCTTTGGTTTTAAAGTCTGAAGGTGTTTTATATGCTGATCCAGTTGACACTGCCCAGATTTTAGGCAGCAGTTTTGCAAACACCAGTAGCCTCTCCTTTTATATTGAACCTTTTGTATATCATATGGTGGAATCTGAGTTTGTCCCTATTCATTTTGAACCAAGTGATACTACTTACAACTCCCCATTTACCATATATGAACTAGAAAGAATTCTTAAGGATACTAAACTAACAGCTCCTGGTAGAGATAATATTGTATATCCTTTTCTATCTAATATGACCCCACAAAATAAAGAAATTTTACTAAGGTTTTATAATTTTTTATGGTTACGAGATGTCTTCCCAGATTGCTGGAGAGAGAGTATTTTAATCCCTCTGTATAAGCCAGGTAGACCTTCTACTGACCCTACATCTTTTAGGCCTATAGCATTAACAAGTTGCCTGTGTAAAGTTATGGAGAAAATGGTATCATTTAGACTTATGAAATTTTTAGAAGAAAAGAATGTTTTGTCTCAGTTTCAGAGTGGGTTCAGGCATAGATTTTCAACAATAGATAGCCTTGTTCGGTTAGAAAATGATATAAGGGAGTCTTTTTTGAGAAATGAATATGTCTTGACTGTGTTCCTTGATATTGAAAAAGCTTATGATACTGTCTGGCATCATGGTTTACTTCAAAAACTGTATAAATCTGGGTTAAAAGGCCATCTTCCAAGATTTATCCAAAATTTTATTTCTAATCGCCGTATTAGAGTTTTAGTTGGAAATCACATTTCCAATAGCTTTAATGTTGAAATTGGCCTCCCACAGGGAAGTATCCTAAGTCCAACACTATTTTCCTTGATGATTAATAATTTATTTGACGGAATCAATGACAGTGTCAGGTATTCCATGTATGCTGATGACTGTGCCTTGTGGGTGGTTGGGGATGATTTGAATTTTTGACATATGTGATGCAAGGTGTCCTTAATCATATTAGTGAATGGTCAGAGGAATGGGGCTTAAAATTTTCATCATCCAAATCAAGATGTATGATTTTCTCAAAAAGACCATGGAGGAATGATGATTTAACATTATATTTATCAGGAAATCCAGTTCAGTATGTTTCAAGTTATAGATATCTGGGAATAGTTTTGGATCAGGGTTTGACTTGGTCTAAGCATATTCAATACCTGGAGGAAGCTTGTGTGAAAGCTATTTCTATATTAAAATTTTTTTCTAATTCAGTTTGGGGTTTAAGTAGATCAACTTTGTTGATGTTATATAAGTCCTTGGTACGTAGTAAATTAGACTATGGATGTTTTTTGTACCATACCTGTTCTAAAACAAATTTACTGAAGCTAGATAGGATGCAGTATAAATGTATTAGACTGGCTTTGGGAGCTCTCAAATGTACAAGAGTTGATTATTTAGAAGCTGAATCAAACATTATGCCCTTGCATTATAGAAGAAAACTGTTAGGTGCTAGGTATGCTACTAAAATGTTAAGGTTTGATTCACACCCAACTAAAACTTGTATTAATAGATTTTATAATTTTCAATTTTATAGACTACGTCCATACCCAATACCTTTTAGTGGCTGGATCAAGGATTTTATTCACCAAGTGGGTTTAACTTTTGATTTGATAGCATCTCAGCAAGGTTCCTATTTCATTTATCACCCTGTAACAGTGAATTTTGATTTTTCTATTCATACCACTAACAACAAATTGGCTTTTGCAATTGTGCTCCAAAGAAGTTTTCTGGAGAGGGTAGAAACTTACAAAGAAAGAGGATACTTATCTGTATATACTGATGGATCTAAATCAGAAAGTGGTACTGGATGTGCATTTCTCTGGGATGGGGTGATTAAGGGTTTTTGCCTTCCAGAGCACTGTTCTATATTTACTGCAGAATTGTATGCTATACTACAGGCTTTAATATATATTTGTCACAACTCAGACCTTACTAAGTTTGTTGTTTGTTCTGACTCCCTTTCTTCTCTGAAAGCTATACAGTCCTCTTCTGGGCACATATAGTCATTCAGATTATTGAATTACTCAATCAGTATAATCTTGATGTTATCTTTTTATGGACTCCTGGTCATGTTGGTATCCGGGGGAATGATACTGTTGATGAAGCAGCACGTATGGCTTGTAGTCTTGATGAAGTCCAGACCATCCCTTACTCTGTTGGTGAATTTATGAAGCCCATTTCACATTTCATTCTCTCTGAGTGGCAACAGGAATGGTCCCGATGCAATGGACTCCTTCCTCAGATGGAACCTGTCCTTTGGAAAAGGATCCCAGAAAAGAATCGCAGGAGTGATGTCATATTGACCAGGCTTAGGTTGAATTGCTCTAAGTTGTCCCATGGACATTTTTTTGATGCAACTTTATTTAAAAGGTGTGGTCCTTGTAATGTTCAACTCACCCCAGAACATGCGGTCATTCATTGCCCCACTTATAATCTTCTTCGAACTGATTTGATTCACTATTGTAATGGCAAAGGAATTTGTTTTTCTTATGAAAGTGTTTTGGGGAATGAATTTCCATCATCCTTACTTTTGACCTTCTTAAAGAAAGCCAATTTATCTAACCTGATCTAGGTGTTTATCGTTTGATAGTCTTTTTGTAGTAGCTATAGTATTACTCTTTTACTAACAGGTTCCTTTTTCTTTTCCATCCTGTGTGTTGTAGAGTGGAACCCTACAACTGAAGTGGTAGAGGTCTTTTTTCATTTCTTTTTGGTCTTGGTGCCAATAATCCAGCAGGGTTGCAGCACCTTAAACAGAAATAAAATAAAATAAAAAAAAATAAAAAAAATAATAAAAACTAAATAACAGGCTAGGCTTTTGGTTTATTACTTAATGATTGATAGGGATCTTTTAATGAGGTTGACACAACCAGGGTTGCCATCTGGTATTATTCATTTTCAATCTGGGCAAATTTGGTAATGAAAAAGCAATTTGGTATTTTAAAAATTTATTTGGTATTCTGGTAATGAAATGAGCTGAATTTGGTAATATATATATAAGAATGTGAGAAAAATTGAGTTTCATAAACATTGCATTCCACAATATGTTATGAACATGTTACAAATCATGGTTAATATTCGTTTTAATGCTTTGTTCGTTTTCGATAGAAGGAGACATTCTATGACAATTTAACTTATAAATTCGTATTCAGGACACCTTGAAACCTCAGGGAAACTGATAAAAATCAAGGAAATGTAATAATTATTTTTTATGGAAAAAAAAAAAAATTTAGATGTAAAAAGCAGCCATTATAGGCCATTGACCGAGTATTTAGCTCTTAACGCTGTTAAAATTTTAACGAACCTCGCCCTCTCCAGTTTTATGGGGAGACATCTCGTGGCAAAATTAGGAAACATAGGTCAGATCAGCCAATTAAATCTGGTTTTTGTTTCACGTGACCTTATCCGACCAATCAGAGACGTACATTTTGAATCTCTCATAATGCATACTCATTCAAGAATGCTTTTTCAGTCTGGTTTTCATTATGGTTTGCGGAGGTTGTGATTGCCTGGGTTTTTGGTACTTTGGAACGCAGTTCCAAAAAACTATTGTTGTTTGCGGTTCCTCAGAGAGACGCAACAACTCTTGTTCGCCTGATCCAGCAACATATTAGGCCTAAGACTACAATCTATTCCGACGAGTGGCGTGCGTATTCTCAACTTGGAAATCTAGGCTACATTCACCGGACAGTCAACCATTCACAGTGGTTCGTGGAAGACACCGTTCACATTCAAAATATTGAGCGTTGTTGGAAAGACGTGAAGAGCTGGATATTACGGTCTGGCAACAAAACCCAATCCTATTCAAAGTATCTTGTATGGTACTTGTTTAACCGTGAATATCCCTCTCAACAACATCTCCACAAATTCATGTTGGTCGCCGCGGATTTGTATAAACACCCCAACGGTGCTATTTAAGGTATTTTCACAATTTCTAACCTTCAATAGCAGCGTTCGGGTGTTTATACAAATGAGCAGCGACCAACAGGAATAAATAGATGATTTTGCCAGGCCCACAAATTTGAACTCGTTGGCCTAGGCCACCCTAGCCAATGCTCACAGATGTCAAAGCAAAAACTCCTCCAATTAATTGCACTTTCGGAAGCCAACGCTAAATAGAGCTGTGCATCTAGCTTTGTCAAGAATAACCCAACGTACAATAAGTTTTGCCACAGTTTGAGGTGGGTAGGTATTAATTGATAGTAATCCAAATCATAACCTCCGCAAACCATAATGAAAACCAGACTGAAAAAGCATTCTTGAATGAGTATGCATTATGAGAGATTCAAACTGTACGTCTCTGATTGGTCGGATAAGGTCACGTGAAACAAAAACCAGATTTAATTGGCTGATTTGACCTATGTTTCCTAATTTTGCCACGAGATCTCCCCATAAAACTGGAGAGGGCAAGGTTCGTTAAAATTTTAACAGAGTTAAGAGCTAAATAATCGGTCAATGGCCTATAATAGCTGCTTTTTATATCTAAATTTTTTTTTTTCCATAAAAAATAATTATTATTATTTCCTTGATTTTTATCAGTTTCCCTGAGGTTTCAAGGTGTCCTGAATACGAATTTATATGTTAAATTGTCATAGAATGTCTCCTTCTATTGAAAACGAACAAAGCATTAAAACTAATTGTGAAAAAACTGTATAGGGCTATGGGTTGATTGCCTGTGCCCTCATCCGTTGGAAATTTCTAACAGACTTCAGTGGAGGGTTACTGACAAAAGCCCTATGCTTTTTTGTTAGAGAGTTATAAATATGTAGGTTGTTAAAGGACCTTTTTATATTTAAGTGATTACGGTAATTTTAGCGCCGGGATTTGGGAAGCCTTATGTTAATGAAAACTGAAATTGCCTCACCTTATTTTTGCTGGGTCCTTGGTTTGCTTCGATGTAGGGTGTTACGATCATTTTTGGTGTAGGGCCGCCACGATGGAGTTACGCGGCGAATTTACTTAAGGTAATTAATATAGGCAGTCACTATATAAACCCCTGAAGGAATAGGCCTATCCTTTTATAGTCACTAGGTTTTATATTATAAGGAATTCACTCAGGACTAGAGGGAAAACTTTATACGTCTTCCCTGTTTAAAGCGTTCGCTGTAACATAAACAGCCCTGAGAGCCGTTCCTTGGTTCTGGTGTATTATTTGCTGTTCTAGCAAAATTTTGTTTGGTCTACTTTTCTGTGGTAGACTAAACAATAAATTGGGTTTCCTTGTTGCTATGTGAGGCTGATTCATACATACAGGTTCTTTGTACGTATGGCAATTCAATTATTTCATTCCCAATAGGCTATGTCGCCAATCCCGAGGCAACTTTGTATAGATATTTAATTCAATTAATTAATAATTTATATTTAATTATGAAATAAATGTACCACATATGATACCATGTTGTGAGTGTGTATAGTTTTTCCATATACTGGGGGGGCCGGAGAAAAATTTGTATGTTGTAGATCAAATTTTTTGATAAACTGTGTTTTAAACCATGTGAAATGGATTGAAAAGAATGAAATAGGAATTTAGGAAGAGAGAGGTTACTCAAGACCTATTCAAATAGGAAAGTTCAAGAGGCCAACTTCTCAAGTTTAGTTAAAGTTATGTCAATCAGTTTGACTCCCTTTAGGTATAGGAAATTTATGGGATTAAAGTAAAGTTATTAAGCATTTTAACTTTGCTCAGTTTGTGTAAGGTTATAAGTCACCAGTCTTAATTTTTTCTTGTAAAAGTTTTCTGGCTTTCAAAGCAGTCTTTCTTTGAGGCCTGTCTGGTTTAGTCTGAGTTACATCAGGCACATTGAGAGATTCCTCCCCAATAGTATCCTGATCCATCCTTTGGGGTAATGGTTCTAATTTAGCCCCACACTCCAAAGGATATAGTAATGTGATATCTCTGGTGGTTTCACCAGTTGCTGTTTTCAGTTTTACAACCCTGGTAACTTCGTCTTCACCAGTTTTGAGTTCCAAGACTTTTCCCATTGACCAATGTTGTCTTGGTGTCTTGTCATGTATCAACACAATGTCCCCAATTTTGACTGAATCATTCCAACTTTGTTTTGTTAATTGTTTATGTCTTTCTCTAAGACTTGTTAAGTATTCTTCTCTCCATTTTGTTATAAATTGAGTCTTGATTTGTGTCAAATGTTGGTATTTTGTGTTGAGTCCTTTGTGTCCTATTTCCCAATCTGGATCCTCTGTACTGTTATGTTCAGATTCTGGTAACATGTTTACTGTTTCTCCCTTAATTAGGTGGTTTGGTGTGAGAGGTTCTGGCTCATTAATACCATCTCCCACATAAGTTAATGGTCTGTTGTTAACATTTTCAATTTCTGACGGAATAGTCATGAGTTCAAAAAGTTGTAGATGTTTTGTCCCAATAGTCTTTTGAAGGCAGTTCTTTACAGTTTGTATGTTTCTTTCCCAAATTGAACCATACCATGGTGTATTAACAGGAATGTACTTCCAGGTTATGTTGTGTTTGGTTAAATGAGTTTGTACTGTTTCACTGTCACAAATCTGATGAATAATTCTTTCACCAGATTTGAAGTATGTGGCATTGTCTGACCATATAGTTTTGGGTACAGAATTGTGTGCACAAAATTGTCTGAAAGCAGCAATAAAAGCTTCTGCTGTCAGATCTTCTACTATGTCTAGACATATGGCACGTGTGGCAGCACAGGTGAAGAGTACAATGTACACTTTGTATTCCTTTGAATCCATTTTGTCTCCAAAACTCACATTTACCGCTCCAGTGTAGTCAATACCCGTGGTTTCAAATGGCTGAGTAAATGTTACTCATTCCACAGGTAGGTCTGGAGGGCTTGGGGTCTTAAAGGGTCGTGAATGGATACGTTTACAAGGAATGCATGTGTTTAAAATTTTCTTTGTTTCAGTTCTACCCTTTGGTAGCCAGTAAGTTTTTCTCAGCTCTGTCAGGGTTTGTGGGACTCCCATGTGGTGTATTTTGTTGTGGGTATTAGGGTGTGACTATTGCCCTCCAAAAATCAAAAAATGGTCCTACAATGCTGTTCAAAGTTTTAGTGTTGTGTATTTATCTAGGAAACACCCCTGTAAATTTTCCTGGAGATCGGTGCATGTTTGAGCTAGCACCGTCGTACCAGCAAGTATTGCTATTTCAGCTTATGAACATAAATAAGTGTGAAAATAGCACATTTTATCAGATTTTCATTTCCGGGTCTGGAACGCTGACCCACAAATTTTCCACGTATTATTTTATTGCATTTAATTTTAATGATGCTCTTTTCTTTTCCCTTGACACTGATTTGATGTTGTGAATAGAGAATTTAATCATGGATACACGGCAAGATGATGAGTATGTCAGAATGTTATTGGGCACCGTACCCTGAGAAGAAGAAAAGGAAATAAAGGGCTGCAAACTGCCAACTAATAGGCAGGTCTTACTATGTCTGTTAGCAAACCTTCGGGATATGCATTGGGACCAGGCTTTATCTGCCACCATTGACAATGTGTTTGCATTACCAGAAGGCGAAGTCCCGACCATTACAGGCAGGAACAATATTGGCCGAGTGATTAAAACTTACTATGACAAAGACTACATGATGCTTATGAAAAAGAATGAGGATAGAAGACGGGCTGATGATCCTGGAATTATGAAGTTTAAATCAGAATTGAGCCTGACGATGAAATTTTATAAGAACACAGTGTTGAAAGACATGGTGGCTGCGAAAAAGGGGAAAACTCAGGCCGAACAAGATGCCATCGATACTGACATACTCTTTATGAAAAGCATGCTAAGTGACAGAGTAGCTACCTACTCTGGGGTAAACAAAGTACTCACAGAAAAGGTTCAGAAGCGACAGAAAAGGCAGATGCGAGAAGAGAAGCGACAAGAGAGAGAGCAATGTGATCATGCTGAGAATGTACAGGCTGATATTGATTCACCTATTAGCTCTGATGAGGATGATGACATTGATGAGGCCAGCACTGCTGAACCAAAGAGAAAACATCGGAGAACAGTGAAAGAGGGAGTTTCAATTTTTGTGCCCCATGATATTCTGAAGTCGGCAGAACTTGTTTCATGCAGTGTTCGAAACAACATCTCGCCGACCCAGCTGAGTGCAATTGTGTACTCCCTTGTATCTGCATGTGGTGGAGATACATCAAAGCTGAGTCTAAATGCAAGGACGACCCACCGATACCGAGCTTCCATCGTGTCAGAAATAAGTTTAAAAATCATGGATGAATGGCAACCATCAGACAAAGTACTGGTGCACTGGGATGGTAAACTTATGGACACGCTGGATTCCAAAGGCACTGATGACCGCCTGCCCATTCTTGTGTCTTGTGTCTGGTGTCAATGGCACAAAGCTTCTTGGAGTCCCACCTCTTCCGCATTTGACTCAAAAAGCTGGCCTGGTTCAAGGAGACTTGATATCAACAGCAACCAAACAACTTCTGGTCGATTGGGAGTGTGAACAGAATGTCGTTGGTATGGTTTTCGACACAACTTCATCCAATACAGGTAAACCTATTTCAAACATCAGCGTGAATTTATCACGACATTAATACCAAAATACAGTGAATGATTTAACAGAAATCTGCAAAAAGCACGTGCCTGAAATGGTGGCCTTAACACTTACGCTGCTCCCATCCTCATATGATGCTCAGGAAGTTTGTCGGAAGAATGCTCCCAGCATCATATGATGATCGCGTTATTTTTTTTATGTTTTCGCACAAAATCCCAATAAAAATAAATGATTTTGCATTTTAATGCTATTGATGACTCAGATATATTCATAAACCATCCGCAACAAACATACACACATACACACATGCATGCATGTACACATATGCACACATGTACACATAAACAAGCAAGTATTATGCTTACATTTGAGTTTTGAAGAATCTATGACTCAGATATATTCATAAACCATCCGCAACACACACACACACACACACACACACACACACACACACACATGCATGTATGCATATGCGCACATGTACACAAACGAGCAAGTATTATACTTACATTTGAGTTTTGAAGAATATACATTTTATTTGTCCTCTTGAAAAATAATTTTTTATTCCTTTTCAAAATAACTCCTTATAAAATAAGTCCTTTTGGAAAATAATTGTTCATGAAATAAATATTATTTTGATAAATCTACACTTTCCATTATACTTATTTACAACATTGTTTTACACTTTTACTGAATTTAGTATTTAGTAGTTGGCACAGGTGTGGTAGAGAACAAAGCACTCCAGGCACAATGCAACTTTGCATTCCGGACACCAAGTAGAAACTTTTCTAACATGTTTTTCTCTTTGTGTTGTATGTGAGCATACATGACATTGTCGTTGACCTACAGGTCGAGATGGTGTTGGTGGAACTTGTTCCAGGTGATGCTTTTCAATGTAATTAGCTGAGAGAAGTCTGTCAGGAGCATTTGGTCTCACACTTTGTCTTCCAGGATGTGGGGATGTTATTTGAGCATACTTCGTGAGTAGTTGAGAGACTAATGTAAGATTGAATTCTCTCATTGAAATCTGCTTTTTCGTAGTTTTTTTGTAGAGTACAAAGGAATTGTAAAGAGAAATATCCAAAAGATGAAAGAATACCTTCTTATACCACTTCACAGTTTTCCTAACGCATTCTACGCTGCTAATTTGCATATCAGATTTGTCCACCAGATGCATATTTTTGTTATAGTCCACAACAGCATCTGGTTTGAATTTTATTTCGTTTGTTCGACGATCAACCTTTCCTGAGTCAATCATGCTTCCACTGTGAATTGTTGTTAGCATATGCACATCTCTTTTATCAGTCCATTTTAGTGCTAATAAAGGTTTTGATTCCATCAGATGGCACTCTCCTTTTTTACTTGGGTGAAACTTGGGCATGTTTTTTCTATTTACCTTTACAGTTCCACAAGATCCTGTTTTATTTACATGCAGATATTTGCATAGTAATGGGCTCGTATACCAGTTGTCAGTATACAGAATGTGGCCTTTATTCAAATATTTAGCTAAAAGTGTCTACAATCGCTCCAGAATGTCCTAGTGGATCATTTGCACGTTTCATTCCCACAATTTCTCATGCAAGACTGAACATAAACGCTTGAAAACGTGTAAATTTTCATAAAATTCTACTCAACCATATTCCCAAGTTACCCACTAAATTCTGTTTATTTTGTAAGAGAAAATGTTTAGTTGTAAGAGAAAATCTTTATTTATTAAGGGAAACAAAAATAATTTAACAAAATGATGCTTGACTTGATTTATTTTACGTTAACAAATGGGTAAATTTCCTGATTTTTTTGCGCACAGGTGGAAAGTACACGGTCAGGAATTGCGCATCCGAAAGGTTAAACTACAATTACATTTTTTTTTTCAGGACAAAAAACAGCTGCTTGCGTCTCCCTCCAAAAGGAATTAGAGCGTGCTGTATTCTGGTGCGCCTGTCGCAGACATGTGGGCGAAGTCATCCTAGGTGTTTGCTGGGATTGCTTGAAAGTGGAGGGCTCTTCAAGTCCACCAAACATAATGGTTTTCCAGAGGTGAGTCATAAGCTTTACAAAATAACAAGGAATATTATTATCTAATGAACAAATTTAGTGGAATTTCTTTTATTAGACTTATAAGATATACTAACACCAAGCAAATGATCGATCATATCAATCTTAATACCCCTAAAACAATATTATAGATTAGTACGAAATACAATAATCCCAATAATTGCATTTCTAGGTTCAGGAACCATTTCTCTCAACTGGCGTACAATGAAAAAAAGAAATACTACTACCCCGCAATGCCTGGAGTGTTTGAGGAGCGCCAGCAGGAGATGGCTGACTACTTCTGTGAATCTCTAGCCCAACCATTTACACGTGGTGACTACAAGGAGCTGGTAGAGCTTTGTCTGCTGCTTGTAACTAAAGGATCCGAGCCAGTGAACTTCACAATGGTCTACCCCGGCGCACTTCACAAAGCAAGGTGGATGGCTAAACTGCTCTATACCCTCAAGATTGTTCTTTTGTCAGGCCAGATCAAAGAGCAGTTTCCCAAAGCTGAGGTTGTGACTAAAAGTCAAATCAGCAAGTTAGAACGGTTTGCTGTGTTCACAGTCACTGTTTATGTCCCATGGTGGATTGTTTGCCCCGTTCCAGCAAGTGCGCCACTGAATGACATGAATTTGGTTGAAACCTTGGCTGAATTTGCCCCATATGATGCCACAATAGTTGACAAAGCACGTGTGCACTCGGTAGACACACTTGGTACCTAACTGAGGAGTTGGCTCCACTGGCTTTGTTCTCGTCCCAAGTACAAGAAAGGACAAAAGAGGAGATGAGGAAGGCCCTTCTTTGCCATGAAGGCACTGAAGTTACTAAGAGAGTGGGGCTCAATCATGGGGGCTATGGAAAGCCATATCTTCCTCCTGTCCCAGAAAGTGGCACTGCCCTGGTGGACCTAATTGGGCCTGACTCAAGCCGGTTCTTCACCATTTTAGGCATGCCCTATCAGTTTCTCCACAGTCCAGCCAGTGAATGGGCGGATCATGATGACTACCTGAACATGAAATGGGTTGTGGACAAGCTTCAGGTCGTCAATGAGGCTGCAGAGCGTGGTGTAAAACTTTGCCATGACTTTCTTAATGTTGCCAGGGATGAGGAGCGCTTTCAAGAAGTCCTTCAAGTAGTTGAAAATGACAGACTCCGCGTTCCTAATCAGTGCAAACGATCATCTGTTTCCAAACAGAAATCATGGTTTCTTGCTCTAGAGAAATAATACCTCATGAATATATGATAAAACCCCTTAATGTACCATGAGAGAATAAGAATGATTAACTTTTTTGTGTTAGTAATAACAGCTTTTAATTAAGACAGGCAAATGATTTGTGTTAATATCCCTTATGATGGTTGTGTAATCTCATATATAGGCGCGTATGCCGTATAAGCAAAATCGCTATTTTTCAAATTGCTGGTGCTCACTCGAATATGCATGAATCTTCAAAAAATTGCACATGGGTATTTTTTATGTCAATATGCAACACCAAAATTTTGAACAGCATTGTAGGACAAAGTTGGGGCAACTGTCACACCCTAGTGGGTATCCCTGATGATGAGTTTTGTGAAGTGATTTCTCCTTGGAAGAAGAATTGGGTGCTTAGAGTTGTAAGTCAAAGTTGACTTGTTAAGCCTTCCTTTACACCTTATCAGACCCTCTGTATCCAGGTACAGATTTAGATCCATGACAAGTGAAGGAATACCTTTGTTTAATGTGTTACTGGACCTAAGATACTTCAACTCCTTGTCAAATTCTGAAGCTTGTATCTGTTTGAGCCAGTATTTTGTTGCAGTTTCTGTTAAGTTAGAAAAGGCTTTCTGAGGACAGTGTTTGAGAAGGTAGCTATTGACAAACTTGCAGCAATAGACTGTAATTCTCAAGAGTTTGTTGAGGTCTGAATAAAGGTGATAGTCAAATATAGGTTTGTCCTCAGTGATCTTTTCAGTTGTTGTAGAGTTGAGTGTGAGGTTAACTACTTTGGCTGGCCAAAGATCCTCACATGTTAGCCATTCGGGCCCTTCATACCAGATTTTATGTTTTCAACAGCTTGTAAGAGAGCCCTCTTGTCTAAAAGTGTGCAGGATTCTCTCTTGTTTTTATGTACCTAAATTTGATACCAAGGTTTGTGTTTGCAGTTTTGATTTCTGTTAGTCTGTTTTTCACAAATATATTTTTGCAAGAAGTTGTATCTGTGTTGGTCACCCATGTTAGAGAAATTTGACTGTCTGTCCTTAAGTAAATGTTTGTTATGTCAACTTCTTTATACACTTGTGAAAGAAAGTCTGCTGTTTTAACTCCCAATGAGACAGTTAATAATTCAAGTTGTGGTACAGTTTTCTTTTGGTTTAAGGGCCACTTTTGCCTTTGAATAAACCAAGTTACTTTCATTTTCACTTGTTAAATAGGCACAACACCCTTAGGCTTGTGTGCTGGCATCTGTAAAAATGTGTAGTGTTTGTGATTTCAATCTGTAGCCAGCACATCTTGGTACGTAGATGTCTTGAACTTTGTTCAAGTCTGTGGCTAATTTTTTCCAATGAAGTTGGTCTTCCACTGAAAGTGGTTCATCCCAATCAATTTTCTTTTTCCATAAGTCTTGCAAAAGGATTTTGGATCTTATGGTTGCTGGTGAATATAATCCAATGGGGTTGAAAATTTTGGATGATTCTGAAAGCACTTGTCTTTTTGTATCGGCATTTAGATTTAAGTTATAACTCTTTGTGCAAAGAGTGTCATCGTGTTCGGAATTCTGTTTTAAAAACCAAAGCATTCCAAGTGTTTTCGTGTAATTGTTTGGTTCAATGTTCCCATTGTTGTCTTTTGTTATTTGTTCATTTAATTTAGGAGAATTAGAAAGAGTTTGTACTGTATTCAAACCTCCTACCACTTCAGACTAGTCAATACCCATAGTTTTAGTAGAGTAAATTTACTCCTCCACAGGTAGATCTGGAGGGCTTGGGGCTTTGAATCCTGTACTGTTTTTGTGTTGTTTGGCCTATGGCCAAGGGAGGCCACAAGACCCTTTTTGTTTGGTCTCTGGCCAAAGGAGGCCACAAGACCCTTGTTGTTTGGTCTCTGGCCAAGGGAGGCCACAAGACCAATGTTGTTTGGTCTCTGGCCAAGGGAGGCCACAAGACCCTTGTTGTTTGGTCTCTGGCCAAGGGAGGCCACAAGACCCTTGTTGTTTGGTCTCTGGCCAAGGGAGGCCACAAGACCCTTGTTGTTTGGTCTCTGGCCAAGGGAGGCCACAAGACCCTTGTTGTTTGGTCTCTGGCCAAGGGAGGCCACAAGACCCTTGTTGTTTGGTCTCTGGCCAAGGGAAGCCACAAGACCCTTGTTGTTTGGTCTCTGGCCAAGGGAGGCCACAAGACCCTTGTTGTTTGGTCTCTGGCCAAGGGAAGCCACAAGACCCTTGTTGTTTGGTCTCTGGCCAAGGGAGGCCACAAGACCCTTGATGAATATGTTGGGCTATGGCCAAGTGAGACCATCAGCCCCTTGATGAATTTGTTGGGCTATGGCCAAGGTAGGCCATCATCCCTTTTGATAAATTTGTTGGGCTATGGCCAAGGTAGGCCAAGGCCCTTTGATGATTTGTTGGGCTATGGCCAAGGGTAGGCCATCAGCCCTTTGATGAATTTGTTGGGCTATGGCCAAGGTAGGCCAAGGCCCTTTGATGATTTGTTGGGCTTGGCCAAGGTAGGCCATCATCCCTTTTGATAAATTTGCTGGGCTATGGCCAAGGGTAGGCCATCAGCCCTTTGATGAATTTGTTGGGCTATGGCCAAGGTAGGCCAAGGCCCTTTGATGATTTGTTGAGCTATGGCCAAGGGTAGGCCATCAGCCCTTTGATGAATTTGTTGGGCTATGGCCAAGGTAGGCCAAGGCCCTTTGATGAATTTGTTGGGCTATGGCCAAGGTAGGCCAAGGCCCTTTGATGATTTGTTGGGCTATGGCCAAGGGTAGGCCATCAGCCCTTTGATGATTTGTTGGGCTATGGCCAAGGGTAGGCCATCAGCCCTTTGATGAGTTTGTTGGGCTATGGCCAAGGGTAGGCCATCAGCCCTTTGATGAATTTGTTGGGCTATGGCCAAGGGTAGGCCATCAGCCGTTTGATGAATTTGTTGGGCTATGGCCAAGGGTAGGCCATCAGCCGTTTGATGAATTTGTTGGGCTATGGCCAAGGGTAGGCCATCAGCCATTTGATGAATTTGTTGGGCTATGGCCAAGGGTAGGCCATCAGCCCTTTGATGATTTGTTGGGCTATGGCCAAGGGTAGGCCATCAGCCCTTGATGAGTTTGTTGGGCTATGGCCAAGGGTAGGCCATCAGCCCTTTGATGAATTGTTGGGCTATGGCCAAGGGTAGGCCATCAGCCGTTTGATGAATTTGTTGGGCTATGGCCAAGGGTAGGCCATCAGCCATTTGATGAATTTGTTGGGCTATGGCCAAGGTAGGCCATCAGCCATTTGATGAATTTGTTGGGCTATGGCCAAGGGTAGGCCATCAGCCGTTTGATGAATTTGTTGGGCTATGGCCAAGGGTAGGCCATCAGCCGTTTGATGAATTTGTTGGGCTATGGCCAAGGGTAGGCCATCAGCCGTTTGATGAATTTGTTGGCTATGGCCAAGGGTAGGCCATCAGCCGTTTGGAGTAGAGTAGTTTGTTTGTATGTGTTACTGTCTAACCATATAATTTTTGGCGCACAATTATGTGCACAGAATCAGAGCGCAGCAATAAAAGCTTTTACTCTCCGATCCTTGGTTGTTTAGACAGGTTTTTGTGTTTGAGACACATTGAAAGAGTAGTGTGTGTGTGTGTGTGTGTCGCATTCCTCCGAATCCAGTTGGTCTTCAAAACTTGGATTCACCACTCCAATGAAGTCAATACCAGTAGTTATGAATGAGTAAATGTTGTGTATCCTACAGGTAGGTCTGGGAGGTTTTGGGGTTTTGAAGGAATCCAATCTGTTTGCAAGGAATGTATGTGTCTGTTGATGAAATCTGTTGTGATTCTTCTTTTAAAAGAAGAATTGGATGTTTGAAGTCGTATGTTATATTTTATATACTGTACCGTACGTGTGTGTGTAAAAATGTGTATTTTGTTATAGGGTTTTATTTTTGGGTTTTGGGTTAGGTTAATCAATTTGGCTGAGTAAAGATCCTCAAACGTTGCATTTGAGACCCTTATATCAAGCCTTGTCTGTTTTATGCCTATATGTCAAATAGGACTTAGAATAGGTTGGGCCTATATGTCAAATAAGACTTGGAATAGGTTGGGCCTATATGTCAAATAGGACTTGGAATAGGTTGGGCCTATGTCAAATAGGACTTGGAATAGGTTGGGCCTATATGTCAAATAGGACTTGGAATAGGTTGGGCCTATGTCAAATAGGACTTCGAATAGGTAATAGGTTGGGCCTATATGTCAAATAGGACTTGGTGTGCCTATATGTCAAATAGGACTTGGTGTGCTTATATGTCAAATAGGACTTCGAATAGGTAATAGGTTGGGCCTATATGTCAAATAGGACTTGGTGTGCCTACATGTCAAATAGGACTTGGAATAGGGTCACTAATAGGTGTTAGGTGGGTGTAGGTTTGAATTTGTGCAATTGCTTTAGGTCTTTGTGATGTTACCGGTCTGAGTCGAATTTTGTGATGTTACCGGTCTGAGTCGAATTTTGTGATGTTACCGGTCTGAGTCGAATTTTGTGATGTTACCGAGTCTTGAGTAAGTTAAATTGCTGAAATAAATTTTATAACCTACACCACAGGTTCAATTATAAATTTAGTGTTTTTAATTAGGATAGGCCTTGAGTGTTAAGAGTAAGGCCTACTTTAAGAGGTAGGCCTATTATGTAAGGTAAAGTTAGGTGGGCCTACTAAATAGGCCTATTTGTTGGGCCTACCAAGTAGGCTTATGTTTGGGCCTATTATTTTATAGGACCTCAAAAATGAGTTAAGCCTGTTAAATTAACAAGGCTTAGTTTTGAGTTTGAAGAGTAGGACCTATTAAATAGGCTTAATGTTGCAGGCCTATTTTTTTAGGACCTAAAATAAGTTATGCCTGTTAAATGAACAAGCCTTTGTTTTCGGTTAGTGTAAAGGTAAAGGAATCGGTTCCCAGTTGCTTAGGCCACCATATGAAAAAACTATAGTGGGGTTACGGTTGAAATTGGGGTTAGGCCAATGAGGTAAGCCTAGCCACTGCGTGTCAGTGTAAATTGTAGAGGGGTTAGTTCCCCATACACAGGGCCACCATCGTGAAAAAACTATATAGGGCTATGGGTTGATTGCCTGTGCCCTCATCCGTTGGAAATTTCCAACAGACTTCAGTGGAGGGTTCTGACAAAAGCCCTATGCTTTTTCGTTAGAGAGTTATAAATATGTAGGTTGTTAAAGGACCTTTTTATTTAAGTGATTACGGTAATTTTAGCGCCGGGATTTGGGAAGCCTTATGTTAATGAAAACTGAAATTGCCTCACCTTATTTTTGCTGGGTCCTTGGTTTGCTTCGATGTAGGTGTTACGATCATTTCGGTGTAGGGCCGCCACGATGGAGTTACGCGGCGAATTTACTTAAGGTAATTAATATAGGCAGTCACTATATAAACCCCTGAAGGAATAGGCCTATCCTTTTATAGTCACTAGGTTTTATATTATAAGGAATTCACTCAGGACTAGAGGGAAAACTTTATACGTCTTCCCTGTTTAAAGCATTCGCTGTAACATAAACAGCCCTGAGAGCCGTTCCTTGGTTCTGGTGTATTATTTGCCGTTCTAGCAAAATTTTGTTTGGTCTACTTTTCTGTGGTAGACTAAACAATAAATTGGGTTTTCTTGTTGCTATGTGAGGCTGATTCATACATACAGGTTCTTTGTACGTATGGCAATTCAATTATTTCATTCCCAATAGGCTATGTTGCCAATCCCGAGGCAACTTTGTAGAGATATTTAATTCAATTAATTAATAATTTATATTTAATTATGAAATAAATGTACCACATATGATACCATGTTGTGAGTGCGTATAGTTTTTCCATACTAATATTAACCATTATTTTTTACGGAAAAAAAAAAATTTAGATGTAAACAGCAGCCATTATAGGCCATTGACCGAGTGTTTACCTCTTTCTGCTGTTAAAATTTTGCTGGTCCTCGTCCTCTCCAGTTTTATGGGGAGACATCTCGTGGCAAAATTAGGAAACATAGGTCAAATCAGCCAATTAAATCTGGTTTTTGTTTCATGTTACCTTATCTGACCAATCAGAGACATGCATTTTGAATCTCCAATAATGCATACTCATTCTAAAATCCTTATTCATTCGGTTTTTGCTATGGTTTGTCTAGGGTGTGATTTGGATTACTTATAAAAAAGATGGTGCTAGATGCACAGCTCTAGCATTGGCTTCCGAGAGTGCAGTTAATTGGAGGAGTTTTTGCTTCGACGTCTGTGAGCATTGGCTAGGCCAACAAGTTCAAATTGGTGGGCCTGGTGAAATTGTCTATTTATTCCTGTTGGTTGCTGCTGATTTGTACAAACATCCCAATGCTGCTATTTAAGGTAAGAAATTGCGAAAAAATGTAGGTTAGGTTAGGTCTGAACAAAACATATTTTTCTGGTGTTTTTTGGTGTGATTTGTTCAGATCTGAACTTCGTTTTTTGGGAAATGAGCCATTTTTGAGAAATTTTCAATTTTAAAATTTCTCAAAAATGGCTTATTTCCCAAAGAAACGAAGTTCAGATTTGAACAAATCACACCAATAAACACCAGAAAAATATGTTTTGGTTCAGAAAGGAGAAAAAGCACTAAAATGAATAATTACCAAATTTTTTTGAAGGGGTATTCTATCGCTGCCATAACAGGAGGTGGCACTATCAAGCAGGGGTGTCCGCAGGATTTTTCGCAAAGGGGGGCAAAACTAACTTATTAGTTCTTAGTTCTTATTAGTTCTTTATTAGGTAGAAAAAAAAATGCACTGCGACTACTATGAGTAAAAACTGTCATCTCCCCTTATCATAGCCTGCTTTTGGTGCTAAATTTATGTACTTAGTAATACTAAGTACATAAACTTAGTACCAAAAGCAGGCTATGATAAGGGGAGATGATGGTTTTTACTCGTAGTAGTCGCAGTGCATTTTTTTCTACCAGTCAAGTCCATTTTTTATATGTTATATGATACTATGATTAACTATAATCGTGTAAGTTTCAGTGAAATTGACCAAACACAAATTTCCAAGGAAGGGCAACTGCCCCCTTTTGCCCCCCCCCTCCGGATGCCCATGCCATCAAGTGATGGACTATGTAAACATTTTTGAGGTAGTCAATCACAGGTGGTTAATATTCATTTTTTGACCCAGTCACACCCAGTCACACCCAGCTATAACAGCAATATATATTGAATAACCAATCAAAGCTGAATAAGAAAATATATATTATTTTGTGCAAATTTGTATAAAATGTACTTTTTAAAAAAATATATTTTCTACTTTCTAATATGTATATATATAAATTTCAGTTGGTTTGTTTATTTGGGCTACCTTTTTTGGAGATTTTTCTTGGCTTTTTTGGGCTACTTTTTCTTGCTTTGGCTACTTCTTTCTGTTTCTGGTTAGTGTGGTAATTTTCGTTCTACTGGTATGACGTGTCAATCTTGTGAACTTGATTTCAAAGACCTAATCCGCCTTGTTGGCCTCGATGAAGATAAAAGTTTAGATTTTTTTCCCAATCACGGCATAATTCTGACATCCGTGATTTGCCCTAAATGTAATACTGCCTGTATTTTAAGACAAGACTCGAAGGTGTTTAGGTGCTGTAAAAAAAATGGAAGGATGTGAAATTGTGGGTTTTACGTGCTGGGAATAGACATCCTCATTACCGGAAATATTTCGCACGATACTTGTTCCTGGCAGAACATCCTGATGATTCTACAGTTCTGCATCACTTCCTTACTGCAATTGCAGAACTATATCCTCCAAAATAAGGTGACTGGTTAGGCTAAGTTAGGTTAGGCTAAGTTAGGTTTAGGCTAAGTTAGGTTAGGCTAAGTTAGGTTAGGCTAAGTTAGGTTAGGCTAAGTTAGGTTAGGCTAAGTTAGGTTAGGCTAAGTTAGGTTAGGCTAAGTTAGGTTAGGCTAAGTTAGGTTAGGCTAAGTTAGGTTAGGCTAAGTTAGGTTAGGCTAAGTTAGGTTAGGCTAAGTTAGGTTAGGCTAAGTTAGGTTAGGCTAAGTTAGGTTAGGCTAAGTTAGGTTAGGCTAAGTTAGGTTAGGCTAAGTTAGGTTAGGCTAAGTTAGGTTAGGCTAAGTTAGGTTAGGCTAAGTTAGGTTAGGCTAAGTTAGGTTAGGCTAAGTTAGGTTAGGCTAAGTTAGGTTAGGCTAAGTTAGGTTAGGCTAAGTTAGGTTAGGCTAAGTTAGGTTAGGCTAAGTTAGGTTAGGCTAAGTTAGGTTAGGCTAAGTTAGGTTAGGCTAAGTTAGGTTAGGCTAATTAGGTTAGGCTAAGTTAGGTTAGGCTAAGTTAGGTTAGGCTAAGTTAGGTTAGGCTAAGTTAGGTTAGGCTAAGTTAGGTTAGGCTAAGTTAGGTTAGGCTAAGTTAGGTTAGGCTAAGTTAGGTTAGGCTAAGTTAGGTTGTGTTTAGCACGAATGCAAACTTTTCTGGTTGATCTTGAGGTGTTTTGCATGAATCTGCCATCCGTTTCTTGTGCAAATGCTTAGTTTTTGAGATGACGATATCTCGAAAACTACGCATTTGCACAGGAAATGGATGGCAGATTCGTGCAGAGCACCTCCAAATTGACCAGAAACGTTTGCTCTCATTATAAAAAAAGCTGGTCAAAAAACGAATAATTACTATCACAGGCTTCTATTTTGTCATGTGACCTAATCCAGCAAATCATCAACCGATCTGCTTCCTCCTTCATCTGTTTTCACTTCAAATTCAGAATTGGGATCACATTAAGAATAGCGAACCCATAGGGTGTTAGGTTCGCTATTCTTGATATGGATAATTTTGGGTTCCTTATTCTTGATATGGAAACTTTGAGGTTTGCTATGATTCTTAACATGGAGGATTTTGGGATCAAGTAAAGATAAGCACCCCAACCTTTTTTAGTTAGCTTTATAAGGTTAACTAACAAAATATCATGACCTAACTTAACCAATCATCAAGGGTGTACAGTTGACCCTAATGATTGGTTAAGTTGTCGTGATATTTTCGTTAGTTAGCCTTATAAAGCTAACGACAAAAGGTTGGGGTACTTATCTTGATCTGAATCTTGTAACCAATCGTCAAAGGCATACAGTTGACCTAACTGGGCATTCAAATTTTATCCTATTTAAATAATGGTTCTCTATTTGGATCACCTGAAGATCAGGGCCCCCAACCTTCTCTAGTTAGCCTTATAAGGCTAACTAATGAAAATATCACGACTTACCCGAACCAGTTGTTAGGTCAACTGTACTCCCTTGATGATTGGTTAGGTTAGGTCATGATATTTTCGTTAGTTAGCCTTATAAAGCTAACAAAGAAGGCTGGGGGCCCTGATCTTCAGGTGATCCCTCTATTTATTATATGTTTGCAATAAATAATAAATTTGTTATTATTTTCTTATCTTATTTTGGTTAATTTGCAGAGTTTAAACTTTGGGGGGTATACAGTTTGAAAGATCAACATTGGGGTGGTGATTGTTGAAAAGAGTATGTTGGGGGGGGAAATAGTTTAAAAGATCCCATCAATTTGAATATTTGTTTTAGTTCTAATATGTTAGTTATAAATTTAATTTAAAATAAATTTTTCTATGAGACCAGACTTATGGGACACCCTATATATTTATTTAGGATCATGTTGAATTTTGGGTTCACTATTCTTAACTTGTTGAATTTTGGGTTCACTATTCTTAACATGTTGAATTTTGGGTTTGCCATTCTTAACATGAGGTAAATGGGTTTGCTATTCTTAACGTGATCCCAGAATTGACATGGCTGTCCAGTAGGGTGCATCAGCCTATAAGGGGTGAAATTTTGAACTTCGGATATTGATTCGGCCCTATGATATTATGGTTACTTACAATCCCCAACAAACCTTCATGTCCACGTTTCAAGCTGTTTCTGACAATATTTAGTGGGTCCACCTCGAAGATGAAAATTTGACATTGTGGAATTTTATGGTTTTACTAGAAAATCTTGTGTAAGCGTTGTAGATTTTATTTGAAAAAAAAATTGTAAATATAGTTAGTTTTAGGCAAGTTTTAGCCTCAATTCATGAAATTATGTATCTGTCTTTTTAGACTTTTTTTTATATTATACTGAGAATCATGAAGTGAGTTACCAGGATGCGGGACAAGGACCCAACTTGCCAAGCATCCCACCGACCACCTCCACCTATTAAAAATGGTATCTCATGATAAAATACTTGTAAAAATTGATTTTATTGCTATTGATATCTTAATTCTTCTTCTTTGTCCTTTTTTCTTTTAAAACAGATGATAAAGAAGCTTGTCTCTTTCTCAGATTAGGAGTGGCTTTTCTGTCAGCTCTACAACTTGGAGAACATTTTGAAGATGTTCTTCAGTCCTTGCAGCCTCATAAAAGTCACTGCATAGTTTTACTGCCCTCTCAGAGCCATCATTTATGACATTTATAGCCAAAAGTTTTTCTTTGGAAGATATAAATGATGCTGTTGTTTTCCATTCAACAATCTCAACCATTAAAAAATCATAGTCTAACTGTAGTGAAGAGAATATGAACCATGAGTTTTTGTCAACCAAGTCAGCTAGTGTGGTTTCCGATCGTAGATTGGTAGGAAATTAGGCTTTCCAAAACTAGATCCATGTCTACCTTCTGGAACCACTGTCTCAATCGTGTGTGGTTTATAGGAAAGTAGATGGTTTGTTATAGCACGAAGTTCATTTTTTGGAACCAAATCGCTGAATAATACAAGAGGAATCATCTCTGATGAAAGGTACCAGAGATGACATTTCAAAGATGTTAGAGCACTTTTTGCTATTTGCTTGTTTACTTTCCTCGTATCTAAGAAGCTTTTTGTAAAGCTGCAAATTGTGCCATGGTGCATCAAAAACTGAAGAGCAGGTCATCCACCATGGGTAGTAAATCAGTGAAATGAAGGTTGCAAAGTCGTAGTTTCAGAATTTGTTGCTTGTTTGTGATTGTTACTGAAGGTAGTTTCGAGATATTATCTTCTAGTAATGCAATTTTTAGAGCATATATTGCTTTACTCATCCATCTGGCTCTATGTATAGCACCAGGTCGCTGAAGGGTTATATCCTTATCACTAGGTCCTACATTTAAGTATAACACAACTAAGTCAGAAAATTGTTTGTAGTCATATCGTGTATGTTGCTTTTCTACATTACTTATTTGAATTGCATAATCAGTCCATTCCTGAAGAATCTCCTGGACAGCTTTGGAGTATTGATTGAAGTCAATTTTTTTCAATTTTTCATCCTTGGAAATCCACTGAAACTTTTCTTAAATCTGTTAGGCATTAATTTCTGGTCCCTCGAAGTTTCTACTTTCATGTCCTGAAACGCATGACTCATAATAACTTCACCAACATGATGCCTGCATGCAGACCATAATAAAGGCCATCCAATCTCTTGTTGGATAGTTATGCGTGCAGCGCTCACATGTCCCGTGTTGGTTGCTGTAGTGTCGAAAACCAAGTTCACTATTGAATCGGAGCAGTTCCACAATTTCAGTAGCTTCATAACTTCTTCAGTCAAGTTTTTCCCAGATTGGCCACTGCCACCAGCACTAGGATGATATGATGGAATACCAGTAGTTTGAGATCCATTGAATTTCCAACTGATATGGCTAATCATTCTTCTGTAACATATTTATCCTGCAGAGTAGAAATTATTTTCGAATCCCAATGAAGAGAGGCCAATTTAGGAGGATTCCAGGATTTTTTAATGGAACTTGAAATTTTTTGGGCTACTTCGCGTCTTGCTCTATCAGCTGTAGCATATGAAGTTGCCACTGCCTTAGTGTTATCACCACATTCTTCAACAAAAGCTTTTGTGAATGCAGCCTGTTGTGCCAGAGTCATTTTCATTCTTGATGCCAAAGAAACAAGTTTCGGTCTTTTCAGAATGTCATGAGGAATGATAGCTTGAGTACCTAAACAGACTGTTGACTGTGTGGATTTTCCATCTTTTTCAGCTCCATCATTAGCTTCTGACTCACTCTCAATGGTAGTTGTATCACTTGTGCTACTGCTTTCTAATTCAACATAACTGCAAGAAGCTTCAGTGTGTCTCAATTCCTTTTCTTTTCTCGCATTTTTTCTTCACATTTTCGAAAATTAATGCGCTTCATTTTGGATGCTAAAGTTTGATCATGAGCTCCAAAAGAAGCAATTCTATCCCCTTGCATAGATTGAAGAAATTGTATATCTTCTGGATTACTCATAATTTTTTTGGCATTTTTAATCCACAGTGGAAAAGTCATTTTAAGTTGCATTTCCATATCTTCTAGTCTTGTCTGTGTACTTTGTAGCTCTCTTCTTTTCAATGGAATTTCTCTCAGTTTCGCATTCTTTTCTGACAACGAAATTATTTTCTCACATGCTTTTTTTCTCAGTAATCATTGGTATGTTGGCTTTATTGTAGAATGGTTGAATTTCTGTTAAAACAATTTTAGCTATATCTCGCTTAGTTCTCTCTTTTAGACCCTGTTGCTGGTGAAATAGGAAACATCTAAGAACTTGTTCACTTGTTGGCAAGCGACATCCTACAATCTTTGCATCATTATTTGTGATGCCAGGACCTAATCCAAATATACAGGTTTTTTTCGTGTTTTTACATCAACTTTATCTGCACCACTTGAACAAGTTTTACCACTAGAAGTGGCTTCACTGGCTTTACCACTATTATCCATTATATCATATATCAACTATTATCACCAACATATATCAAAAATTGACCTGTAATAGAAACATAGATTAATATTAAGTAGTCTACATGCCTGAAAATAAGAAAAAATAGCTATAGGTATTTCATGATGGCAAATGATGTTTATTAATAGTAGCTATGGCTTAAACACAAGCAAACTAAACATACTAGGCCTATAGTACCTTAAGGATCATTCATTTCAATAAATAAAGGTATATATGAAAAAAATAATTTAAGGCAATTTATCCCAAAAATTGTCATTTTTGTAAAAGTTTAGGAGCTAGGTGGACCCAGTAGATATTAATCAATTGACCTGAAATTTTGTATAGGGAATGTAACCATAATAACGTAGGGCCAAATCAATTTTTGAAAGTTGCCATTTTTGATTCACCCTACAGTGTCCAGTGTAACCAGTGCCCTCCCGTTCCAGCTTGTATTTTCACACTGTTTTGAAAATAATGAAGCAAGCCTCGATTTTCTTTGCTCGCATGGTGTTCTCCTTTAAATATGTGTGTCCAACCTGTAGCTGCGAGTGTATTTTGTGAAAAGACAGACATCAGTGGTGGTGTACCAGTAGCTACATTATCCCAAAGACTAAGAAACGCTGTAATTGTAATTACTGTGTTTCAGACTATCATGGCACATTTCTTGAAGGAATATATGGTAATGGTTCAGAATAGGGCGCCACCTTAATTTTTGTTTTTTCTACCAAAACATGCTAAAACCATTGGTTTTCCTGTTGTTTAGGATGAATGTGACCATCGCCATTACAATAAATTATTGCTTGAAGTGATTTCACCCCCCAACCCCTCCTACAATCTGGGGGACCACTGTGGGAACTGGGGATTTTGGGTGGGGGAACACAGCACAAGCAATACTTTACTGTAATAGCGATTGTCAGATTTATCCTAAACAACAGGAAACCAATGGTTTATCATGTTTTGGTAGAAAAAACCCTTATACCCTGAACCCTATATCGATCAACTTGATGCGTGATCTTTACGGGGGCTCCACCCCTGTACCCCCGAGACCTAAATTATACAAATGATAATGTAATAACATGTTAAGTTAAGCACTTTTTTAGTCTTCATCTAGGGCACATGATGAATCAGGTTCTCAACATGGCCGCGAGCTTTACTACCATCACTGCATATCCGTCACAGACCGAAGCCATTTTCAAACTGAAGTGAATGAACGATAAGGTTGCCAACTCAAAATTTCCTAGATTCATAGTAGCTATATATATTTTTTCATAATTTTCTAATTTCATTTTTTTTATTATGTGACACATGCAATCAACATATTTTAATGAGAGAAACAACTTTGTCTCTATGGTATTTTTCAAAATTTTGCTTAATTAAGTGGCACCCGTATTCTGAACCATTACCGAATCCATTTACAACCTTGGCAAATTGTGTTTTGTGTATTTTTGGGTTGAAAAGAGATTTAATCATGAGAGCGTTGTACGTAATTTGCAAATATCAAAATGAACAAGTATAGACTGGTGCAGTTTTTGCTGTGAAGTGTCTGAATATTGGTTCAACAATCAAGAACAAATTGGTGGTGGCATTTTCATAGAAATAGACGAAACTCTCGTTGGTCACCGCAAGTACAACCAAGGCTGGGAGCTGACTCAGATGTGGTTATTTGGTGGTATTGAGTGTGTTTCAAAAAAGAAATTTGTAATTCCTTTAGTAGATGCTGCTACTAATAGATTGTTGGTCTGCATATACAGGAATTCCCCGATTATTGCGATATTCGAGTTATTGCGGTTTATAATTTGCGACTATAATCCCGATTATCACTTTCAAACTTTGAGTTATTGCGGTATTTGAAAATCATACGTCTGGCAAAAATGTTATGTTCCGACATTTGCACGTGGTTATCGTACAGTACACGTATACCCAGTATCACCCGGCAGCTGGTTGGTGTTCAGTGTCGCTGCAGTCTTCATACAGAACAGTTCGCTTGCATAGTTTACTTGCATTATCAACCCTTTGTACAATGAGTGTGATTAGAAAAGCTGAAGATGCTATTGGAAGTGCTAAGAAGAAACGCAAAGTGATTACTTTAGAAGAAAAGTTATGTATGTTACGTATGTTAATAAACTTATAAAACTATGTTACGTATGTTAATAAACTTATAAAACTATATACTGTTTCATTTACTCATTTTGGCAACATTAACGTTTTAACATGTATTATGCATCCTGATTATTGAGGTTTATTCGATTTATTACGGTTTTTGAAAAGTTTTGGCAGCATTAACGTAATTAACATGTATTATGCATCCTGATTATTGCGGTTTCGGTTATTGCGGCTTTTTCACTGGCAGCATTAACCGCAATAACTGGGGAATTCCTGTACATCACTTACTAATGAGGGCTACACGCACTACTCTGTTAATCATAGTGAGAACTTTGTTGACCCACAATAGCCAGAGATCCATACGCAAAATATTGAACGATTGTGGAGGGATATCAAAGAGTGGATCAAGAAACTGGGAATCAGGTCAACCTTCCTACGGCAGTACCTGACTGTTACCTGTTCTTGAAAGCAGCTGGTCACCAGGAAATCCACGTCTTCTTTAAAGAGGCTGCCAAGCTTTATCCACCCATTCGTGGCCACACTGCTCCGGATTCTTCCCCACATTGAGACTGACAATGACTCTGACCCCGATGATCAAGACCAATAAGGTAATTTTTACATGGTTATCTTTGGTTAGGTTAGGTTAGGTTTTTTCTCATGGTTTTTGATGTTTCATGACATTCTTACCTTCATTTTTGTTGGAAATGACGTTTTTCACCCCCCAAAAAAATGATTCCCCACAGGTTCCCCAATATTGATGGGGTATATCTTAACAACTGGTCATTTCTGACGGAAATGAAGGTCAGATTTGCATGAATCACATCAAAAAACATGAGAAAAACCCAGGTTTCATGGGAAATAGCAGTCTGGGCTGAAAAGTAACAATTACCAAGTTGGCTTTGATAACCTATGATACTTTGATTTTACTTTTTGCCTATATAAATCCTTAGGGCTGGTGGTTAATATTTGTCTTTTAACCCACTCATGCGTAGTTAAAACAGTATAATATATTGAATTGCCATTCAAAACTGACTAAGAAAATATATATCTTATGCTGTGCAAATTTGTTCAAATGTACTTTTTTTAATAAAATATATTTCCTATTTTGGCTATAATGTACTTTTTTTCATAAAATATTTTTCCTGATTGGGCTATTTTTTCATTACTCTGCGACTTAATTAGTTGGTTGGGTTTTGTTCCAGCTATTTTAAAAATTTTTTCTAATTAGATTCAGTTTAGTGGTGTTTATGATAGAATTATGACATGCCATTCATGTGATTTTGACTTTGAGATCTTGATTCGTCATGTACCCTAGACAAAGCATTGGATGTTTTTATCAATTACAGCATTATTCTCTCTTCCTTAACTTGCCCAAAATGTGACAGTGAGTGCCTAATACGAAAAGATCAGAAGATATTTAGGTGAAATAACCAATATTAACCTGTTAGGTCAATTGAATGCCCGGTTAGGTCAATTGAATGCCCTTGATGATTGGTTAGGTTGTCGTGATATTTTCATTAGTTTAAATGAAAATGATGAGAGCAAACTTTTCTGGTTAATTTTGAGGTGTTTTGTACAAAATTGCCATCTGTTTCCTGTGCAAATGTGTAGTTTTTAAGATGACAATATCTCAAAAACTACATATTTGCACAGGAAACGGATGACAGATTCGTGCAAAACACCTCAAAATTGACCAGAAAAATTTCTCCTCATAAAAACAGACTGGGTGTAAAAATGAATAATTACCAGGCTGGCAATAGGCTAATCCTGTTGTTAGGCCTACCTTAGGTTACAACAAATATTAAACACTGCCTGTTGTTGACAACTTTAAATATTTAAGTTCATTTTTCCACTTTTAGCCTTCAGTATTTTCCTTCCTAATTTGGTAAATTTGCAGATTTGGCCCCAATTCGTTTTGAACATGAAACTTATGTTTTTTCCTATGTTTTTTGATGCGATTCATTCGAATTTGGCATCCATTTCCGTCGCAAATTGCTTGTTTTTGAGCCCCCCCCCCCATATAAAAAGCCAAAAATGAGTGATTTGCGATGGAAATGGATGTCAAATTTGAGTGAATCACATCAAAAAACAGTAAAAATATAAGTTTCATAACCTAACTCAATCCAATCTACTGGATTGAGTTGGGTTGGGTTATGACTAAGGTGACCAGAGTCCCAATTCTGAGTGGGACAGTCCTGAATTTATGATGTCTCCCCTTTTCAAAATATGCCGAAAATGTCCTGCATTTGGAGCAAATTTTCATAAATGTCCCGCTTTATTAAAATTACTGTTACATTAGATGTCCTTTATGAATTAATAAAATTATGCCACATTCCGAATTCCAAATCTAAATACTAAGGTAACTTGCAAACTGAACTGGTAAAATATATGTCACTGTGCGGCAATGCTGTGATTCCCAACTAGCGTCAGTTTCAGCGTTGCCAGATTAGGAAAAAATCCCCTATTTGTATGGAAAAATAGAAGCCATAGGGATAGAAATGGGGGGAACAAGCTGATGGGGAAATAGGGTAGGGGATTTTATCATTGTTACCATTTTAAAGTAAATGTGATAAATTTGTGTTAATAGCCTAATTGCGTATTACTTTGTTCAGTAAATATTTGGCTGGACACAGGGGCTACATTTTTATCAAATTACATTTTTCTAGTGTAGTTTTCTTTGCTTTGTTAGAATCTGATACCCATTTCTTGTGCAAATGAATAGAAACTATTTTTTTTTCCATTCCAAAATATGGAGTGTTTCTACTCATTTGCACAAGAAATGTGTGTCAAATTCCAACAAAGCAGAGAAAACTACACCAGGAAATGTAATTCTGATAAAAAACTAGCTAACCTAACTAACTAACCCAACCAACCAACCTAACTAAATTAATTAATTAATTAATTAACTAACTAACCCACCCACCCAACCAACCTAACTAAATTAACTAACCCACCCAACCAACCTAACTAAATTAACTAACCGACCCAACCAACCTAACTAAATTAACTAACCCACCCAACCAACCTAACTAAATTAACTAACCCACCCAACCAACCTAACTAAATTAACTAACCCACCCAACCAACCTAACTAAATTAACTAACCCACCCAACCAACCTAACTAAATTAACTAACCCACCCAACCAACCTAACTAAATTCACTGACTAACCTACCTACCCAGTGGCGGTCCTAGCTTACATGACGCCCTGGGCGAACCTCACCTTCAGCCCCCCCCCCCCCCCCCCCCCCCTGTTCGCCAACACACACACATTCGAATCCCCCCAAAATAAAGGACAGACATAACTCTTTCACAAAATAACTTTTTATTGGACTAATTGTTGGAACTTCAGAACCAAAACAAAGACTCAAATTTCTGAATTTTACAAATCCTTCATCACGTAAATAGAATAACTCACTTAAGAGAATGTAATTATGATACTATGAACAGGAAAAATACAAATTAAATTGCACAACTGCCATAAATAAACTAGAGAATCAAATTTCTAAATTGTACAAATGCTCTATCACATAAATAGAATAAGACACTTAAGAGAGGGTAATTATTATTGATCTTTTATTATTTATTTTATTTTATTTTTTATTTTTATTTATTTCTTTATTTATTTATTCTTATTTTTATTTTTATTTTTTTTGCAGGCGCTCATGCCGCCCTCCACAAATGCCGCCCTGTGCGGCTGCCCATATTGCCCATATGAGGAACTGCCACTGTACCTACCCACCCAAACAACCTAACTACATTCACTGACTGACCTACCTACCCACCCAACCAACCTAACTACATTCACTGACTGACCTACCTACCCACCCAACCAACCTAACTAAATTCACTGACTGACCTACCTACCCACCCAACCAACCTAACTAAATTCACTGACTGACCTACCTACCTACCCACCCAACCAACCAACCTAACTAAATTCACTGACTGACCTACCTACCTACCCACCCAACCAACCTAACTAAATTCACTGACTGACCTACCTACCTACCTACCCACCCAACCAACCTAACTAAATTCACTGACTGACCTACCTACCTACCTACCCACCCAACCACGTAACTAAATTCACTGACTGACCTACCTACCTACCCACCCAACCAACCTAACTAAATTCACTGACTGACCTACCACCCACCCAACCAACCTAACTAAATTCACTGACTGACCTACCTACCTACCCACCCACCCAACCAACCTAACTAAATTCACTGACTGACCTACTACCTACCTACACAACCAACCAACCAACCAACCAACCAACCAACCTAACTAAATTCACTGACTGACCTACCTACCTACCCACCCACCCACCCACCCAACCAACCAACCTAACTAAATTCCTGACTGACCTACCTACCTACCTACCTACCTACCCACCCAACCAACCTAACTAAATTCACTGACTGACCTACCAACCCACCCAACCAACCTAACTAAATTCACTGACTGACTGACCTACCTACCCACCCAACCCACCCCACCCAACCCACCCAACCAACCTAACTAAATTCACTGACTGACTGACCTACCTACCTACCTACCCACCCAACCAACCTAACTAAATTCACTGACTGACTGACCTACCTACCTACCTACCCACCCACCAACCTAACTAAATTCCACTGACTGACTGACCTACCTACCTACCTACCCAACCAACCTAACTAAATTCACTGACTGACTGACCTACCTACCTACACCTACCCAACCAACCTAACTAAATTCACTGACTGACTGACCTACCTACCTACCTACCCACCCAACCAACCTAACTAAATTCACTGACTGACCTACCTACCTACCTACCTACCTACCCACCCACCCAACCAACCAACCAAACTAACTAAATTCACTGACTGACCTACCTATCTACCTACCTACCTACCACCCACCCAACCAACCAAACTAACTAAATTCACTGACTGACCTACCTATCTACCTACCTACCTACCCACACACCAACCAACCAAACTAACTAAATTCACTGACTGACCTACCTATCTACCTACCTACCTACCCACCCACCCACCCACCACCCACCACCCACCCACCCACCCACGCCACCCACCCACCCACCCACCCACCCACCCAACCAACCAAACTAACTAAATTCACTGACTGACCTACCTACCTACCCACCCACCCAACCAACCAACCCAAACTAACTAACTAACTAAATTCACTGACCTACCTACCCACACAACCAACCTAACTAAATTCACTGACTGACTGACCTACCTACCTACCCACACAACCAACCTAACTAAATTCACTGACTGACTGACCTACCTACCTACCTACCTACCTACCTACCCACCCACCCAATCAACCTAACTAATTCACTGACTGACTGACCTACCTACCCACCCAACCAACCTAACTAAATTCACTGACTGACTGACCCTACCTACCCACCCAACCAACCTAACTAAATTCACTGACTGACTGACTGACCTACCTACCTACCTACCTACCTACCTACCCACCCAACCAACCTAACTAAATTCACTGACTGACTGACCTACCTACCTACCTACCTACCCACCCAACCAACCTAACTAAATTCACTGACTGACTGACCTACCTACCTACCTACCTACCCACCCAACCAACCTAACTAAATTCACTGACTGACTGACCTACCTACCTACCTACCTACCCCCACCCACCCAACCAACCTAACTAAATTCACTGACTGACTGACCTACCTACCTACCTACCTACCCACCCAACCAACCTAACTAACTAAATTCACTGACTGACTGACCTACCTACCTACCTACCTACCCACCCAACCAACCAAACCTAACTAAATTCACTGACTGACCTACCTACCTACCCACCACCAACCTAACTAAATTCACTGACTGACCTACCTACCTACCTACCCACCCAACCAACCTAACTAAATTCACTGACTGACTGACCTACCTACCTACCTACTACCCACCCAACCAAACCAACCTAACTAAATTCACTGACTGACCTACCTACCTACCTACCTACCTACCCACCCAACCAACCTAACTAAATTCACTGACTGACCTACCTACCTACCTACCTACCCACCCACCCAACCAACCTAACTAAATTCACTGACTGACTGACCTACCTACCTACCTACCTACCTACCCACCCAACCAACCTAACTAAATTCACTGACTGACTGACCTACCTACCTACCTACCTACCTACCTACCACCTACCTACCCACCCCAACCAACCTAACTAAATTCACTGACTGACCTACCTACCCACCTACCTACCCACCCAACCAACCTAACTAAATTCACTGACTGACCTACCTACCTACCTACCCAACCAACCTAACTAAATTCACTGACTGACCTACCTACCTACCTACCTACCTACCTACCCACCCAACCAACCTAACTAAATTCACTGACTGACCTACCTACCTACCTACCTACCTACCTACCCAACCAACCTAACTAAATTCACTGACTGACCTACCTACCTACCTACCTACCTACCTACACCACCCAACCAACCTAACTAAATTCACTGACTGACCTACCTACCTACCTACCTACCTACCTACCCACCCAACCAACCTAACTAAATTCACTGACTGACCTACCTACCTACCTACCTACCTACCCACCCACCAACCTAACTACTAATTCACTGACTGACCTACCTACCTACCTACCTACCTACCCACCCAACCAACCTAACTAAATTCACTGACTGACCTACCTACCTACCTACCTCCTACCCACCCAACCAACCTAACTAACTAAATTCACTGACTGACCTACCTACCTACCTACCTACCTACCCACCCAACCAACCTAACTAACTAAATTCACTGACTGACCTACCTACCTACCTACCTACCTACCTACCTACCTACCCAACCAACCTAACTAACTAAATTCACTGACTGACCTACCTACCTACCCAACCAACCTAACTAACTAAATTCACTGACTGACCTACCTACCTACCTACCTACCCACCCAACCAACCTAACTAACTAAATTCACTGACTGACCTACCTACCTACCTACCCACCCAACCAACCTAACTAAATTCACTGACTGACCTACCTACCTTCCTACCTACCACCTACCTACCTACCTACCCACCCAACCAACCTAACTAAATTCACTGACTGACCTACCTACCTACCTACCTACCTACCCACCCACCCAACCAACCTAACTAAATTCACTGACTGACCTACTACCTACCTACCTACCCCCCACCCACCCACCCAACCAACCTAACTAAATTCACTGACTGACCTACCTACCTACCTACCTACCTACCCACCCAACCAACCTAACTAAATTCACTGACTGACCTACCTACTACCTACCCACCCACCCAACCAACCTAACTAAATTCACTGACTGACCTACCTACCTACCTACCTACCTACCTACCCACCCCCAACCAACCTAACTAAATTCACTGACTGACCTACCTACCTACCCACCCACCCAACCAACCTAACTAAATTCACTGACTGACCTACCTACCCCTACCCACCCACCCAACCAACCTAACTAAATTCACTGACTGACCTACCTACCTACCCACCCACCCAACCTAACTAAATTCACTGACTGACCTACCTACCTACCTACCCACCCATCCACCCAACCAACCTAACTAAATTCACTGACTGACCTACCTACCTACCTACCTACCTACCCACCCACCTACCTACCCACCCAACCAACCTAAATTCACTGACTGACCTACCTACCTACCTACCTACCTACCTACCTACCTACCTACCCACCCAACCAACCTAACTAAATTCACTGACTGACCTACCTACCTACCCACCCAACCAACCTAACTAAATTCACTGACTGACCTACCTACCTACCCACCCAACCAACCTAACTAAATTCACTGACTGACCTACCTACCTACCTACACACCCACCCAACCAACCTAACTAAATTCACTGACTGACCTACCTACCTACCTACCTACCACACCAACCAAACCTAACTAAATTCACTGACTGACCTACCCACCCAACCAACCTAACTAAATTCACTGACTGACCTACCTACCTACCCACCCAACCAACCTAACTAAATTCACTGACTGACCTACCTACCTACCCACCCAACCAACCTAACTAAATTCACTGACTGACCTACCTACCTACCTACCTACCTACCCACCCAACCAACCTAACTAAATTCACTGACTGACCTACCTACCCACCCACCCAACCAACCTAACTAAATTCACTGACTGACCTACCTACCTACCTACCCAACCAACCTAACTAAATTCACTGACTGACCTACCTACCTACCTACCTACCTACCCAACCAACCTAACTAAATTCACTGACTGACCTACCTACCTACCTACCTACCTACCCAACCAACCTAACTAAATTCACTGACTGACCTACCTACCCAACCAACCTAACTAAATTCACTGACTGACCTACCTACCTACCCACCCAACCAACCTAACTAAATTCACTGACTGACCTACCTACCTACCTACCTACCCACCCAACCAACCTAACTAAATTCACTGACTGACCTACCTACCCACCCAACCAACCTAACTAAATTCACTGACTGACCTACCTACCTACCCACCCAACCAACCTAACTAAATTCACTGACTGACCTACCTACCCACCCAACCAACCTAACTAAATTCACTGACTGACCTACCTACCTACCTACCCACCCAACCAACCTAACTAAATTCACTGACTGACCTACCTACCTACCCAACCAACTTAACTAAATTCACTGACTGACTGACCTACCTACCCAACCCACCCAACCAACCTAACTAAATTCACTCACTGACTGACCTACCTACCCAACCCACCCAACCAACCTAACTAAATTCACTCACTGACTGACCTACCTACCCAACCCACCCAACCAACCAACCTAACTAAATTCACTCACTGACTGACCTACCTACCCACCCAACCCACCCAACCAACCTAACTAAATTCACTCACTGACTGACCTACCTACCTACCCACCCAACCAACCTAACTAAATTCACTCACTGACTGACCTACCTACCTACCTACCTACCCACTCAACCAACCTAACTAAATTCACTCACTCACTGACTGACCTACCTACCTACCCACCCAACCCAACCTAACTAAATTCACTCACTCACTGACTGACCTACCTACCTACCCACCCAACCAACCTAACTAAATTCACTCACTCACTGACTGACCTACCTACCTACCCACCCACAACCTAACTAAATTCACTCACTCACTGACTGACCTACCTACCTACCCACCCAACCAACCTAACTAAATTCACTCACTCACTGACTGACCTACCTACCTACCTACCCCCAAACCAACCTAACTAAATTCACTCACTCACTGACTGACCTACCTACCTACCTACCTACCCACCCAACCAACCTAACTAAATTCACTCACTCACTGACTGACCTACCTACCTACCTACCCACCCAACCAACCTAACTAAATTCACTCACTCACTGACTGACCTACCTACCTACCCACCCAACCAACCTAACTAAATTCACTCACTCACTGACTGACCTACCTACCTACCCACCCAACCAACCTAACTAAATTCACTCACTCACTGACTGACCTACCTACCTACCCACCCAACCAACCTAACTAAATTCACTCACTCACTGACTGACCTACCTACCTACCCACCCAACCAACCTAACTAAATTCACTCACTCACTGACTGACCTACCTACCTACCCACCCAACCAACCTAACTAAATTCACTCACTCACTGACTGACCTACCTACCTACCCCACCTACCCACCCAACGATCCTAACTAAATTCACTCACTCACTCACTGACTGACCTACCTACCTACCTACCCACCCACCCAACCAACCTAACTAAATTCACTCACTCACTGACTGACCTACCTACCTACCTACCCACCCAACCAACCTAACTAAATTCACTCACTCACTCACTGACTGACCTACCTACCTACCTACCTACCCACCAACCAACCTAACTAAATTCACTCACTCACTGACTGACCTACCTACCTACCTACCCACCCAACCAACCTAACTAAATTCACTCACTCACTGACTGACCTACCTACCTACACCTACCCACCCAACCAACCTAACTAAATTCACTCACTCACTGACTGACCTACCTACCTACCTACCCACCCAACCAACCTAACTAAATTCACTCACTCACTGACTGACCTACCTACCTACCTACCCACCCAACCAACCTAACTAAATTCACTCACTCACTGACTGACCTACCTACCTACCCACCCAACCAACCTAACTAAATTCACTCACTCACTGACTGACCTACCTACCTACCTACCCACCCAACCAACCTAACTAAATTCACTCACTCACTGACTGACCTACCTACCTACCCACCCACCAACCTAACTAAATTCACTCACTGACTGACCTACCTACCTACCCACCCAACCAACCTAACTAAATTCACTCACTCACTCACTCACTCACTGACTGACTGACTGACTGACTGACTGACCGACCTACCTACCTACCTACCTACCTACCTACCTACCTACCCACCCAACCAACCTAACTAAATTCACTCACTCACTCACTGACCTACCTACCTACCCACCCAACCAACCTAACTAAATTCACTCACTCACTCACTGACCTACCTACCTACTTACCTACCTACCCACCCAACCAACCTAACTAAATTCACTCACTCACTCACTGACCTACCTACCTACCACCCAACCAACCTAACTAAATCACTCACTCACTCACTGACCTACCTACCTACTTACCTACCTACCCACCCAACCAACCTAACTAAATTCACTCACTCACTCACTGACCTACCTACCTACCCACCCAACCAACCTAACTAAATTCACTCACTCACTCACTGACCTACCTACCTACTTACCTACCTACCCACCCAACCAACCTAACTAAATTCACTCACTCACTGACCTACCTACCTACTTACCTACCTACCCACCCAACCAACCTAACTAAATTCACTCACTCACTCACTGACCTACTACCTACTTACCTACCTACCCACCCAACCAACCTAACTAAATTCACTCACTCACTCACTGACCTACCTACCCACCCAACCAACCTAACTAAATTCACTCACTCACTCACTGACCTACCTACCTACCTACCTACCCACCCAACCAACCTAACTAAATTCGCTCACTCACTCACTGACCTACCTACCTACCTACCTACCCACCCAACCAACCTAACTAAATTCACTCACTCACTCACTGACCTACCTACCTACCTACCTACCCACCCAACCAACCTAACTAAATTCACTCACTCACTCACTGACCTACCTACCTACCCACCCAACCAACCTAACTAAATTCACTCACTCACTCACTGACCTACCTACCTACCCACCCACCCAACCAACCTAACTAAATTCACACACTCACTCACTGACCTACCTACCTACCCACCCACCCAACCAACCTAACTAAATTCACACTCTCACTCACTGACCTACCTACCTACCCACCCACCCAACCAACCTAACTAAATTCACTCACTCACTCACTCACCTACCTACCTACCTACCCACCCACCCAACCAACCTAACTAAATTCACTCACTCACTCACTCACCTACCTACCTACCTACCTACCCACCCACCCAACCAACCTAACTAAATTCACTCACTCACTCACTCACCTACCTACCTACCTACCTACCCACCCACCCAACCAACCTAACTAAATTCACTCACTCACTCACTCACCTACCTACCTACCTACCTACCTACCCACCCACCCAACCAACCTAACTAAATTCACTCACTCACTCACTCACTGACCTACCTACCTACCTACCTACCTACCTACCCACCCACCCAACCAACCTAACTAAATTCACTCACTCACTCACTCACTGACCTACCTACCTACCTACCTACCCACCCACCCACCCAACCAACCTAACTAAATTCACTCACTGACCTACCTACCTACCTACCTACCCACCCAACCAACCTAACTAAATTCACTCACTCACTCACTCACTGACCTACCTACCTACCTACCTACCTACCTACCCACCCAACCAACCTAACTAAATTCACTCACTCACTCACTCACTGACCTACCTACCTACCTACCTACCTACCCACCCAACCAACCTAACTAAATTCACTCACTCACTCACTGACTGACCTACCTACCTACCTACCTACCTACCTACCTACCCACCCAACCAACCTAACTAAATTCACTCACTCACTCACTGACTGACCTACCTACCTACCTACCTACCTACCCACCCAACCAACCTAACTAAATTCACTCTCACTCACTCACTGACTGACCTACCACCTACCCACCCAACCAACCTAACTAAATTCACTCACTCACTCACTCACTGACTGACCTACCTACCTACCTACCTACCTACCCACCCAACCAACCTAACTAAATTCACTCACTCACTCACTGACCTACCTACCTACCTACCTACCCAACCTAACTAAATTCACTCACTCACTCACTCACTGACTGACCTACCTACCTACCTACCTACCCAACCAACCAACCTAACTAAATTCACTCACTCACTCACTGACTGACCCTACCTACCTACCTACCTACCCAACCAACCAACCTAACTAAATTCACTCACTCACTCACTGACTGACCTGCGTACCTACCTACCTACCTACCTACCCAACCAACCAACCTAACTAAATTCACTCACTCACTCACTGACTGACCTACCTACCTACCTACCCACCCAACCAACCAACCTAACTAAATTCACTCACTCACTCACTCACTGACTGACCTACCTACCTACCTACCCACCCACCCACCCAACCAACCAACCAACCTAACTAAATTCACTCACTCACTCACTGACTGACCTACCTACCTACCTACCCACCCAACCAACCAACCAACCTAACTAAATTCACTCACTCACTCACTGACTGACCTACCTACCTACCTACCCACCCAACCAACCAACCAACCTAACTAAATTCACTCACTCACTCACTGACTGACCTACCTACCCACCCAACCAACCAACCAACCTAACTAAATTCACTCACTCACTCACTGACTGACCTACCTACTACCTACCCACCCAACCAACCAACCAACCTAACTAAATTCACTCACTCACTCACTGACCTACCTACCTACCTACCCACCCAACCAACCAACCAACCTAACTAAATTCACTCACTCACTCACTGACTGACTACCTACCTACCTACCTACCCACCCAACCAACCAACCAACCTAACTAAATTCACTCACTCACTCACTCACTGACTGACCTACCTACCTACCTACCTACCCACCCAACCAACCAACCAACCTAACTAAATTCACTCACTCACTCACTCACTGACCTACCTACCTACCCAACCAACCTAACTAAATTCACTCACTCACTCACTGACTGACCTACCTACCTACCTACCTAACTACCCAACCAACCAACCTAACTAAATTCACTCACTCACTCACTGACTGACCTACCTACCTACCTACCTACCTAACTACCCAACCAACCAACCTAACTAAATTCACTCACTCACTCACTCACTGACTGACCTACCTACCTACCTACCTACCTAACTACCCAACCAACCAACCTAACTAAATTCACTCACTCACTCACTGACTGACCTACCTACCTACCTACCTAACTACCCAACCAACCAACCTAACTAAATTCACTCACTCACTCACTGACTGACCTACCTACCTACCTACCTACCTACCTACCCACCCAACCAACCAACCTAACTAAATTCACTCACTCACTCACTCACTGACTGACCTACCTACCTACCTACCTACCCACCCAACCAACCAACCTAACTAAATTCACTCACTCACTCACTGACTGACCTACCTACCTACCTACCTACCTACCTACCTACCCACCCAACCAACCAACCTAACTAAATTCACTCACTCACTCACTCACTGACTGACCTACCTACCTACCTACCTACCTACCACCCAACCAACCAACCTAACTAAATTCACTCACTCACTCACTCACTGACTGACCTACCTACCTACCTACCTACCTACCTACCCACCCAACCAACCAACCTAACTAAATTCACTCACTCACTCACTCACTGACTGACCTACCTACCTACCCACCCAACCAACCAACCTAACTAAATTCACTCACTCACTGACTGACCTACCTACCTACCCACCCAACCAACCAACCTAACTAAATTCACTCACTCACTGACTGACCTACCTACCTACCTACCTACCTACCTACCTACCCACCCAACCAACCAACCTAACTAAATTCACTCACTCACTGACTGACCTACCTACCTACCTACCTACCTACCCACCCACCCAACCAACCAACCTAACTAAATTCACTCACTCACTCACTGACTGACTGACCTACCTACCTACCCACCCAACCAACCAACCTAACTAAATTCACTCACTCACTCACTCACTCACTGACCTACCTACCTACCTACCTACCTACCCAACCAACCAACCTAACTAAATTCACTCACTCACTCACTGACTGACCTACCTACCTACCTACCTACCTACCTACCTACCCAACCAACCAACCTAACTAAATTCACTCACTCACTCACTGACCTACCTACCTATGAGATTTTAGTCATTCTAGAGATATAACATAAGTGGTTTTTTGTGGCATGAAAATAAATGAGAATCAGGTATGAAAGGGTTAAAGGAGGAATAAGCATGCAAATATTAAAAATAAAAGGTGAGATCATAGTCTATTACTGAAGCCAGAAGGTATGTTTTTGAAGTTTAGCACTAAGGATGCAGAACTTAAGTGCTCCTAGGCAGACAATCCATTATTGTGCATGCGAGTCCAAATTACTTGAAGCATTGCAAGTATGTACCTTTTTCTTGCAGCTTTGGCTTATAAACCTTCAATTAAGTTATTGCATGTGAATTCATTAAGTGCCTGTAGATGTTGTATTGTCCAATTGAATTAAGAAATAAACAAGTGAGAAGAATTCCAGTGAATACAATACAGGCATTGTCCACAATTATGAATCAATTGGTTCCTTGGAAACAGTTTGTAAAGTGAACACAACTTTTCCAAAGGAATTAATGTAATACTGTAGTGATTAATTCATTCCTGACTCTGTTCCCAAGACCTAAAAATTTTGAAAGTAGGCAAGTGTTTGTATTTTAACCCTTTCATGCTGTATGGGCGCAAATGAGACCATCAAATTTTATGAGATTTTAGTCATTCTAGAGATATAACACAAGTGGTTTTTTGTGGCATGAAAATAAATGAGAATCAGGTATGAAAGGGTTAAAGGAGGAATAAGCATGCAAATATTAAAAATAATTAATATTAAATCAGTTTCATATTAAATAAAAGACATGAAAGTTACTTTTAGACATTAATTTGAGGACTTTGATGGACTTCCAGGGGGAGTGCTCTTTGCTGGAGTGCAAGATTCATTTGTGAGGTTCCTATAAGAGGGGTCCAAAGAAGTTTGTGTGGCATGTTTCTCCCCTCTCTCAAAGTCTCCTTATAGCATGCAATGTTATTGTGGACTCCATTGGCAACTTTGCTGTTCCTTTCAAAGTTGGATTTATAATTGCAGATTTTTGTAAAAAGCAAATGTTCATAAAGTGGTCATTGGTGTAAATTAGGGTAATTTGTAATTGCACATTTTTGTAAAATGAATATTCGTAAAGTGGTCATTGCCTGTATAGTCAAAATCTAGAAAGTTAAGATAGTTATTTAGAATTTTTGTGCTTTGTACATAAATGATCTTTATACTCATTATCATAATTAACCTTATTAACCCCCATCATCATTTAATTTAAGATTAAGGTTTCTTGTTGTCTAGAACTGATGGAAACATCAGTGTGAGCCTGAAGAAATATATTTAGTATATAATACTAATAATACTCAAAAGTGTCTTCTGAAACAGTTGGGCCTAAATTAAATGAGGCATAGTCACCCATTAGAACCCAGTGTCAGTTCAAGCTTAACCCTTTAACGATGGATGGTACCTTAAGGTCCACCAGAAATAATAATATAAATTGTACTATAATGCCTCATTTCTATAAATGTTTTTACATGTTTACATATAGATGTCATTTAGTTGTTGGGAAAGGAACCCAAAATGTGTATCATTTCAGTGATTAGTTACTAAAATATTTAGTTTTGAATAACAATAAAACCTATACATTCTGGTAACAAGAGTGACTGCATATCCTACGGGCTCATTCTTAAAGGGTTAACATTCTCAGGCAAAAGTCAAGATTTAAAGTTGTCTTCAAGAGTTTATTTCTAGTGAAGCTGATGAGATTACCCTCCATGAAAGTTTTACATATTTGTTCATCATAGGGAATAAGACATGATAAAAAGTCATATACTGGAATAAGGTTTACTAAATTTTGTAATATACAAGGAATGTTCAAAAACTTTCTGAACTGGGTATGCTGTGTGTGCATCATATGATGCATGTTGTAGTGTGACTCAGTCTGTGTCCAAAGATAGTTACTGCTTGTTGATATCCTATTTTCTCTCCATTTACTGTTTTCTGAAGTCATTTTGTGTGTTGTTGCATTTTGTGCATTTGAATAATGGCTACTGTTGAAGAATGGGTATGACATTGAAACAAAACAGCAGTCATAGCATTGGAAGTACGTGATATCCCTGAGACTGAAAAAAGCACAGCAAGTCTGATCAGATGGAAAGGCAATGCTGATTGTTTTGTTTTGATTACTACTGTAGGGGTTGTGAAGTTCTTCCCAAAACCCCATATTCAAGCAATATGTTTCGACTAGGGTCCCAAGTTTACATATTAATGGCCCATTTGTCCTTTGGTCCCATGTTAGTATTTGTTGTGGGCCAATCCCTCATATTTTTTTCTCATTGTCCCTCCCAGTAATTGGTTAAGTTTTCCTGTTCATTTATTTTAACCAATCTAGCAGGGATTGGTTTATTATTAGGGTTTTCAAGCTTTTATCTAGTTCTCCAGAGTTTTGTTTGGCAAATATTGTTTAAATCTAAGAATTCTCAAGTTTTTCTCTCTCCCCACAGAAGTATAGTTAAATATTAAAAGTGTTATTTAGTTTTAACAAGTATTCAAGTTATCAAGTATTTAACAATACATGCTCTGGACCCTGTTTCACTTCTGGAAGATACAACATAAATTACTGTTGGGAAGCCTATTAAGGTATTTTATTTGTTATGGGTACTATGATTCTTTATCAGAGTTTACTAGACATTAAAATTGTCCATAGTGTTGTTAATGATTAAGATAATTGTTAGATAATGATTAATGTGCATTCAAATTGTAAATAAGTATAGGCATGTGTTATATATTTGGCCTGCTTAGAATTAGACACCTACCTGTAGTTATTGCCAGTTTGCAGTGCTTGCTTGAGCCTTGGATTCCTGTTAACCCAATCCTTTGCTTTTGTGATTCTCTCTCGCAACTTGCTATAGAACCCATTATTATCATGAAAGGATATCAGTCACTTTTTCCAGAGATTTGCTTGTTGCCCATGCTCGGTTTTGGCACTGCTTACGGGTTGATCACATAATATGGGATATGTCCGTCATGATTGTCAATGTTATTTGTACGTATTATGTTTCTGACATAATTTGTACTTATTCTGAGCAATTTATTCTTTCCAGTGATTAATTAAGAAGTTATGATTCCAGTTTGTTTATTAATTATCGGTTAATTCATTATTATTGATTGACTATAGGCCTACCCCATGCATGCAACTAATAATTTTGTATTATCTAGGTGACTAGTTGGGACCAGTAGGAAATGTACTAGCTAGCTCAACTAGTCCACATACATCCTGTTGGCATTGTGAATCCAACTTAGTTGGACCTACAAAGTCCATTGGGGTTGTCAGCTACAGTTGGCTACTCCAGGACTGCCACTGCAATCAGGCTCATAAACCAAAAAGACTAGTATCTAGCCTTTTACTGAGAAATCTGGCCACAGGGTCAAGGTTGGAGTGTAGCTGGGCTGGGATAAAGTTCATGTACTTTAACAAACCATTTTTCTGCGCTTGTCTCCCACTACTTTCCTTTGTTTTTCTGCTGAACCTCACTAATTATTATTTGTTTTCCAGAGTTCTCCTGTTAATTGTGACATTTTGCTAGTGTTCTGTACATTTATATTTTTATACTAAAACTTGTATTTATTCCAGTCACAATAAAAGGGATAAAACATCGGTCACTTCATTGTTTGTCAGGTGTCCCTTAGAATTCAAGTTCCTTTGTTGGACTGAGAGTGATTGGGATTGTTTTCCTGTGGAAAGATCCATCATCATACTGAGAGATTGGGGGCAAGAAAAACTAATACCCATGAAGATCTTGCCAGATACCGGAAAATACTGCCCCCTTCCCTGAACAATTTATTGTCACAAACCCAGAAACTAAAAAAAAGAAGGGTGCTGGGTACTTGAAGATTCCTGATACTGGGGGGGGGGGGGGGGGGGGGGGGGACTGTGACCCACTCAGGCACCACAGTACCACAGACTCATTCATTACAAATTTGTCCCTAGATGTCAAACAGTTAACCAACAGTTTTATTTGGAAATACTGAAATATGTGTGAGACACAGTAAGGAGAAAATAGCCTGAAAGTTGGAATGCAGGAACATGGATGTTGCACCATGGCAATGTGCCTGCACATACAGCATTGTCAATTCAGCAGTACCTCACAAAGCACATCATAGTTGTTCCCCAGCCCCTGTATTCTCCAGATGTCCCTGGCAGACTTTTTTTCTTTTCCCCAAACTTAAATTTGCATTGAAAGGTTGAAGATTTCAGTGTGGAAGAAATTATTCAAAATGCAACAAATGAACTGAAGGCAGTCAGGAATATGGCCTATCATGAATGCTTTCAAAACTGGAAACACCATTTAGAGCAATGTATAACTGCCAGGGTTGGCAAAAAACTGGGTTTTATTGAAAAAACCCAACCTACCTGGGTTTTATCAGGGGGGTTTTCATCAGGTTTTATCAAATTTTCTATAGCTAATATAAGGAGTGTATAATAAAATTAAAAAACTGGCCTTTAAAATTTTTTGTGCTTATATACAGTATTTATTCATTGTTCTTGATAATGATTGTTGCTATTTTGTTACAGATACATATAGATGATTTTAAAAAAAATATAACTTAGATATAATAGCTAAAGCTTAGTATTACAGGTACAGGAATACCTTAAAATTTGTCATGAATTTGCGTTGGTAAACAGTTGAATTTCGTAAATTTTGATTATTTTTTTGCATTTTTAAAAAGAATGATGAATATGTGAATATGGATGATGGATTGTGAAATTATAGGTAGTAAAATATTGACAATGAATCTGCAAATTGACGAAATTCAAAATGATGAATTTTGAGGTATTCCTGTAAACCTCGATTTACGATATTTCCTGTTAAAGATGGTGATGAATTAAGACCATCTTGTTTGCGATAAAAAAAATTCACATTAACGATGGCCATCAGTCAGCCAAACTCACTGATGCTCGGAAGATGGAATGCATCTCTCGCACAACCCTCGACTTAGCCTCTCCGGACTCCCCAGAGGCTGTGTGGGAGTCAGAGTGATGTTTCCACTCCACCTACAAGAATCAACGTAGCCTTGAAGGGGACATGTGGTGATGACCAGGCTTGTTCTTAATGATGTGGTGAGTGTTGTTTAATTGTTTTCTGTTGATTTTAAGAGTAGGAATTTTTTTTTCGGTGATACATATGTGTTTGGGACTGGCTGGAAATGTATCCCATTGAACCCCATTTATAATGAACTTTATTTACAATATTTTGATTTGCAATGGGGCTTTCAGGAATGCAACCCCATCGTAAATTGAGGTTTACCTGTACCAGTATCTATACTGAATTATTTTTATTTAACACTATGAATTTAAGAAACCATGCCATTTGTTGCTGGAAGTGGTAGGAAATCTTCTCATTAGTGGGCCAATGTCATACGAGTTGAAGGAAGCTCAAAAGTGAAATACAAACATTGTGAAATGGAATTAAGTTCTGAAATTGAGAGAATGAAAACACATTTATAAAAATGTATAAAAAGAAATGAGAATCGTCCAACTCGTGATCAAGTTGCATTAAATATTTCATCTGAATCATCAGTTTCTGAACTATCATTTGATTAATTTCTATCATCATCAGCATCAGCTTCTGGTGTCTGTCAACAGACTTGGCAGTTATTCTACTTCTCAACCTTCAAAGAAGAAACCTAAATCTTTGTATTTTTCCCCATCAAGTAGTATTTGTCATACTCTATTAAAGTCGAGATTGACCCATCCTCAGATGACTGATTTTGTCATAAAGACAATGAAAAAACAAAAGAAACTACTTGATCTACAAGTTGCCAAGTTTTTCTACAGCTTTTAGTGCTAGGCTAGCAGCAAAGAATATAAACAAATGATGAATCTGTTAAGACGTGGGTATTGCGTACCAACAAGAAAAGACCTGCAGGAGATCTTACTGAAGTACATGATGAAATAGAACAGAATCTGAGTAATGACTTAACAAATGCTACAATAACTCTGCAACAAGATGGATGGTCATCAGGGCGGAATGATCCCATCATTGCCACCTCAATGGAAGTGAACTGAATGAAGATGAAGTTTGATTACTTTGAGATGTGCCAGTGCTTAATAAATACAAACTGAACTATGATTACTCTCTGAATTTAATTAGTTTATTACTTTTACAGGGCACTTCATTTAATAAAATGAAATATTTTGGAGTTCAGTTTTAATTAAAAATAAAGTTGAAGTTGAGTTGAACTTTGTGCTTTTGTTATTTATTTAATAAAACAAAGTCCTACATGACTGCAATGACTCTTAAATACATGGTATTGACTGTTATATTATTTTTATTAGCTTATTACAGTAACTCGTTGTTTTAAAATATCTGAAAAAACCTGCTTGAGTGGGTTTTAATTGTTTTTTTCAGGTGGGCTTTTTCTGAAAAAACCCACTGGGGACAACTGGGTTGGGTCCAATCAGGCCAACCCTGATAACTGCACAAGGAGACTACAGTGGACCCCTGCTTACCGATTTGTTTGTGTTATGATTAAATTGTTACGATTAAGCCTCATTGAGAATATATTGCCCGTGTAATGATTAATTTCTGTGTAACAATTTTTGAACCATCGTGCCAAATTCACAATAGAAGAAGAGTCTCCTTCCAAACAATAATTTTCTCCAACCCCATGACTACCACCATTGATTTTCATCCATGTTAGATGATGTTACACTCCACCAACCCCATGACTACCACCATTCATTTTCATCCATGTTACACTCCACCAACCTAAGGTAAATAATTTTTTTATTTCTTTATTTAATTATGTTTATTTAATTGTTTTTATTATTTATTTACAGCAAAATAAGTTAATACATTTTTGGTGTTAAAATATCGTGTATTGTTAAAATATCCTTTTAAACATGGAAAATTAGTTTTTTTAAGTCTTGCAAGAGTGTATTTTTGAAAAATGTGCACCAATTAAGCCATTTACATGTTATAATGGGTTCGTGTAATGAGTTTTTCGTGTACCGATAGTTTATTTTGCACTGTACTTTGAAGGGGACAACATCAATTAGATTATAAGTGTTACCAGAAAGTTTTTGTAGGATCAGTCCAGGAACTTTTTTTAACACGTCTCATATTCAAATCGAGGGAAGATTCTGAAATTAATTTTCAGTGGCATAGGTCTTGCCTGTACTGTGCTTTTTATTCTCTTTCATTGTTGTTTATCCTGAAGTCCTTTCTCTTCCTTTATCTGCCCAACCACCTTTTTCTTGCACCCACTCCTTAACAATCAGGCATACATTGTTTGCTTTCCATTGGTTCAATGCACTGTGGTGGTCCTGCTCTTCTTGCTTGACATTTATGGGGATAGTCCTTGCTTACTTAATGTCTATTGCACTGCTTAGGAAGAGATCTTTGAGCACAGCTTTATCTCCCACCTTCCAGTCTACTCACTGTGCATATACTTCGTGGCTGGTCAGTAGAATTGCATTCCTACCACAGGAAGAACTGTTTCCAGAGTAAAATCCAGGTGGATTCTCTAGTTTTCCCACAACAAAATTATCTAAATATTCTTGAATGTTGTAATTCTATTACCTTTCCTATCAATGATTATTAAATTAATGGACCTAAAAATTTCCTACCTCCTTTGCCCTACTCTTTTTTGTAAATGGGTACTACATTTGTTTTTTTCCACTCTTCAGCTATTTCTGCATAATTAATAGATTTAACAAAGAGAGAGTAAGAGTAGTTAATGCTTCAGCTAAGCTATCCCACCCCTTCCCTGAGAATCCTAACATAATATTATCATGACCAGCAGCTTTATTTAGTTTCAGTATATTACTTGCCTAATATCATCCCTTGTATGAATCTTATCAAGAGTGCTAGAATTTGGAAATCTAAAGAATTAAAATCAGTTTTTCAAGCTTTCTTTGATAAAAACAGCTAAATTATAAATATCAATGATTATTTATCTCTGTGTTCTATTGGGCCAATCCTATCCTGGTTTTATTATATTTATAAAACTAAACATTTTTTTTCTGTTTCTAGGTAGATTTATCTCGCTATGCATTTTGGTCTTCATCATCAAAGTATTTAACTTATTACTGAACTTGGTTTTCTGCAGGAAAGGGGGGCATTTGTGAATGCCTGCAAAAATGCTCCTCCTCCCCTCCCCCCACCCCCCAACACACACACACACACACACCACACACACACACACACACAAAGAGGTCAAAATCAAGGTTTCTGATGCTGTTAAAAACGATACCATTTCTTTAAATTTTGAATATATGTAGTGTATGTAAATAGGGTGTTGCAAAATTTTTTTTTTATTTGAAATGGCAGTGGGCTCAGCCTTTATTTGGTGCCTCTGAAAAACTAAGCCATGCAAAATCAAATCAAGGTTGCTCAATGACTAAACTTTACCCTCTTTAGTATAAATTTTGTCATTAGCAGAAGTGACAAAAAAATTCCAATGTTCATACATGTATTGTATGAAGCATATACACAACATATTGAATGCTACCTTGGAAGCCATGTGAGAACTGGGTAACTGAGGACTTGTGATGTATGGTCTCTGAAAATTCTCCTGATGTCTCTGTCTCTTCATCCAATTTTGTTCTTGCCCATTCACAGAATTCCATCTGCCTGTCCGGGTCATCTTCGCTAAGATACTGCAACATTTGCATTTTGTATGGATGCCATCTGTGCTCTTTCATAATGCAGATGATACTCCTTTGGCTGACATCGCATTCTGCAGACATCCGTCAAGTGCTTTTTTGTGGACTCTCTGTGAATGCTGCCAGCACCATGGTTGCTGTGCCTTGATCAGTGGCTGTTCATGAATGGCCACTTCTCGGTTGGTTTGCAACACTTTGTCGTCTTGAACTTCTCAATTAGTTTGGCAATGGTGTCGTGTGTGATTTCCGTGCCTGGGGCATCTCCTGTTAAAATCCTCGGCAACCTTGCAACAGCTTCCTGATCCTGCCAGAAGAATGATCTCTATACACTCTTCTTGGGACAAGGCATCTCAGCAGATCACCTGCAAAAAAATAGAAAATAATCATTTATTTATCATGACCATTTTGCCTCTGTGGAGACTTTTGACTCACCCTGTATAAGCGTTTGTAAGCTAGCCAAAATAGTATCAGGTCATCCCATAAATAATGTCATTTTTTAGATCGGAATTTGAAGGACAAAAAAAAAACCACTCAATATATATGATAGAAATAACCAGGGTTGTGGAGTCGGAGTCGTGGAGTCGCACGTTTCAGGGCGGAGTCGGAGTCGAATTTTTACAATGTGTGGAGTCGGAGTCGGAAAATTTTGGACTGACTCCACAACCCTGGTTATAGCCACTAGGTTAAGAAGGGTTATTCAATTTTAAGTAGGACTACTACTGGTTAGACCTTAATTATGTTTAAGAGAATCTTTTTCATATATATATATATATATATATATATTATATTGGAAAAAATAAAAATCCCTTAATATGATAATATCTACAAGTCAATATCCTTCTTAATATTTGAATGTTCCCTTATCCTAGAAAGTAACCTGACGATTCATGTGGTGGTGATGAAATGTCTTATTATTATGATAATTATAGAGTGAAACACTAGAGGAGTCGGAGTCGTATATTTAAAATGTGAGGAGTCGGAGTCGGATTTTTAGATTTTTTACAATGTGTGGAGTCGGAGTCGAATTTTTTACAATGTGTGGAGTCGGAGTCGGAGTCGAATTTTTACAATGTGTGGAGTCGGAGTCGGAAAATTTTGGACCGACTCCACAACCCTGGAAATAACCATGAAGGAAAAAGGAAGCAGAATGGTGCTCAAGCGCTTTTATCTAATGACATCCTCAGGAACAGTGAAATAAATAACAAATTCAAGACTATATATAGGTCACAAAAAAAAAAAATTAGAAAAATAAAAATTGTAGGAGGAGCATACACATTTATAAGGAAAAGTTACCAGAGTTTTAGCACTTTGCCGCTCTTGTCTAAATCCATTCTGAATTAGTTCAAAACAGCAGGATCAAGTGAGAAAAGGCTCTGGCTAATATTGAAATTATTTGTAAGTTGAATAATGGCAAACTTGAGAATATTTCTATTAAGAATGTTGCTTGAGTAAAACAAAATTGAAGCATTATTCCAATCAATACAGTGGGATAAATCTGACAAATGGATTAAAGGGCACTGGATGGCTATCCCATTCTAACAGAATATTGATTTTGTTTTACGTGCGTGTGTTAATGACCAGATAGCGATTTAGTCCATCGAAGTGAAGTTTCCGCTAATGTGAAGGTCATTAATGTGGGGGATTTCTGTATTAGAGAATTAGTCTGATGCACAATCAAATATTGTAATGATACTTGGATTATGAAATAGGCCTACTGCATTTTTAACGAGAGTCAGTTGCAGGAAGGATTTATAGCTTATGTCAAGTGATGCTTCATGTAGAGTTGAAATGATGCTTGAGGGACTGAAACCAGCTGAAGTTGAAATGGCGCTGGGCTTCGAGAAGTGCTTCTGCAGGCTGATGGCAGAAGGTTTTGATGATAGATCAAAAGCCTTGAACGAACAGCAGGCTGCTCCTCCGGCGGGAAGCTGGAGGGCAGTTGATGTGATGAGTTGTACTGACGAAGGAGAAATGTGACACGTGACAAGAAATGCAAACGAGAAGTGGTGAGGATGAGTGAGTGAGGGAGGAAGTGTATCAGTGGAAACTCGCTTATATAACCTAGAGCTGTGACATGGAACTTTCATGGGCATTTCTTGAAATGCCTCCTGTGTGTCCTTTAGTTGATAAGGAAGAAACAGACATTTTCATTGTTTCTGATTCCTTGACCACGTGTGTCTTCTAAGAATGTTTGATGATGGCATGGAAGAAAGAATTTTTGTCTACTTGTTAGTCTATTTCTTGCCATCTACAAATTTATATAATGAAGGAGAGTTAACTGTTCTATAATTTAAAGGGGATTAACAGCAATGTTATATATTTATAGTTAACAATAATTATGCCAAATTATGTTAAATATTATTAGAACATGGTTGGTTATCAGAGTTTGAAAGTCTAATTAGCCAGCAATGAGGAAAGCGGAGAAAAATATGGTGTACTTTTCACTGGAAGTACATGGACATTTATGATAATGTAATACATAAGTAATATAGAATTTGAATAACAATTAGGTAGAAATAGTAAGTATAAATAATGAGAATGGGGATAACTATGTGACATAAGCAGATAATGAACCAGTGGCCTGGAAGGGAAGCAATACAGTATATTATAATAATATAACATAATATCTTATAAATTGGTAGCAGAAGCAAGAGAGAAGATTTTGAATGCAGATGCCTGCTTTTGGTGACATCATTGGAATTCGAACACTCAGTCAGTGTTAACGAGTATCTTGCGAGAGGTTACATAATTAAAAGAAAGTAAAAAGAATACATGCGGATGTATTTACATGTACGTAACTATTTACGTAATCATGATCATCAAGGGACATGTAGAAATGCATAAAGTATTTATTGTATGCATATCGGTAGTCACACAATAGGTTGTGTGCATAATACAGTCACGAGTAAACAAAACATGGCCTGATAGGTTGATAGGGCATAAGTAGGCAATAGATAGATGAATGAATAAGTAATAAAATTAATAAAGGATAGCGGTCAAGGAAGTACATAGATGTATGAATGAATATGGTTGAATAATATTTATACTGCATAATACCAGACAGGACACAACATATAAATAATAACTTATAGAGAATGAAGTTTTTATTATTATTAAAGAATTTACCATACATTGAATACAAAAGATATCCACATACTAAACATGTGATTCAGTATTCAAGGTATGGAAAACATGAAGAGAATTAAGTTACTTTATGATGTCATAGTTTATCAAATTATGCAATACATTAATTCATAATTAATACACCATAGTTATTTAATTTGTACGTACAGTACAAGTCATTATTGGGAGAAATTAAAAGAAATGAATTAGAGAAATAGAGTAATGAAGGGTTACAGCCATTGTACAAGAGTGGGTGAAACTATTAATTAAATATATATACTTATATGAGTATTTAGTAAATATTAAGGAAAATTTTTAAAAATGAAACAATTCACCAATTATTTGGCAAAAATAGAAAGCAAATCAAAATTTTATCCAAACTCACAGGCAATTTTGGTTCTTACGTAAAAATGAATATTTGAATATAAAGATTATATAAATATAAGTATATAAGAATATATAGGATTATATAAAGATTATATAGGAATTATTCATTGTTCATTTTTACACACACACACACACACACACACACACACATATATATATATATATATATATATATATATATATATATATATATATATATGAGACATGCAAGTAGTAAATAGACACCCTTAATTTTATGGTAAAATGTATGCATCCAAATTTTTTTGCCATTATTATGACTAATATTTGTTTCCTTTTTTTAGATTGTAATATACCCATTCTAGAACATGCCTCGAACACAAGATTCCAAAGAAATTTCTGACTTTCAACGAGGATGGATTGTTGGTCAATCTGAGGGTGGACTGTCCCAGCGACAAATAGCTAGGAATCTTGGAATACCCCTTTCTACTGGTAACAGATAATAGTCCAATTTAAAGAAAAGGGCAAAACATCAATTGAATCACGACCTGGTCGACCTGGGCCTTCTGACAGATGTCTTCGTTTTGTTCGAAGATCTGTTGAGAACAACCCTCGTTTAAAAGCTTCAGAAGTGGCAGAAAAACTCAAAATTAGCCCAAGAACACCAGTAAACTATCATCAGCTTGGTTATTATGGACGTGCAGCTATATCTTGTGTTCGAGGCATGTTCTAGGATGGGTATATTACAATCTAAAAAAAGGAAACGAATATTAGTCATAATAATGGCAAAAAAATTTGGATGCATACATTTTACCATAAAATTAAGGGTGTCTATTTACTTCTTGCATATATATATATATATATATATATATATATATATATATATATATTAGTGTGGACCAAAATGGGGGGTAAATTATAAAGTTGAAGAAATCCTTGTTCCACATTAATGCCCTTGTTCCTTTGGACCAGATAGACATGTCAGCAAAATTTTGGTCAAATATGAGAATATTTAGGGGTCCCGAGATTTAATGACTTATAAAAATTTTCTAATGAATAGGCACGCTTAGAACATCAATGATCAACTCAACTCTTGAGTTGCAACTTATGAAAAAATTTCTTCTTCTTTAAGAAATTTTTGGTGTTAATAGAGTACAAAAACAATCTTAGATCATTATTTCAGAGAAAATTATTAATAAGGAAAACAAAAATTTTGGATAAAATATATTATCCTTAATTGGTCAACTCTAAATTAAAGGCTTTGCCTAATTGGCTTGAACCTTTTAGTTATCCTTTTTATCTCCTAATTTAACTGGTTTATTTTACTATTTCAGAAATTTAATTTTTTAAACTAAAAATGGCTACTTGTTCTAAAACTAAAGTTTGGCTCATTGGCCATTTAAATAAAGATATACTTTGTTGCCGCTTACCTACAAAACTGCAAGTTTTGCAAACATATTTCTTCCATCAAAAAGAGGAAAAATTGGGACGAAGAAGATCCATTAATCTTTGCTTAGATGAAGTGATGACCTACTGGGAGAATGCCAGGATTCCCACAATGCGTAGAGACAGTGCCATCCGAAAGATTGACTCTTTAATAAGCTGTTATGATAAATTGATGAAAAACAGAAAAAGGCCCGAGGAAAAATGCCGTATTGAAGAAGCTATGTTTAAAGATGAAATTAAGGCTGAAATTCTTGATATTGGTCACTCTAATGCCCTTTTGATGATGTCAAATGAAGAAGACAAGCTTTTCTACTTAAGCCAGCAAGAATATCCTTCACAAAGTAGCATGGGTACAGTAGACCAAATTCTTGCAAAAAGAGAGAAAAGAAGGCTTCATCGTGAAGAATTAGAGTGTGAAAGAGCCCTCAAAGAGCAGAAGCGATCTAAAAGATCATTCTTGCCTGCCAATAGAGATGATTTCACATCGTCATCATCATCATCACCATCAACTAATGACGACAACCTTGAAATGAATTTTCAAGGTCCCTCTGAAGAGCAATTTAAAAAGAAAATGTTTGCTCCTAAAAAGTCAAAGCCTATTGACAAAAATGTTGTAGCAGCCTATGATAGAATGAATCTTTCCAATCGAGATGCAGCTATGTCTTATGCTGTTGTTGCTCAGTCTTTGGGCCATAATTTGGAAAACATTACAGTGTCAAAATCTACTATGCTTCGAACTTGTCAAAAGTTACGCAAAGAAATAGCAACAGAATATCAAGAGCAAGCATTTTGTCCTGGAGAGCCTTTAGTTCTTCATTGGGATGGAAAAATGCTCCCAGAGATATCAGGTTAGTTTTTTTGTCTGATTAATTTAGCATATTTATATTTTATCTCTCAGGTGAAAAACTTAGTTGTGGGTCTTGTTTTCACACCTAGGCAATGTGTTATTATCTGGTTGGTTTTAATTAAACATTTTGATAGCTAAATTTCTATTTAATTAGGTTACATTTCACTGTCTGAAGCTAGTTTTCACAATCTACACCATTTTACCTTCAAATTAAAATGTCAAGTTTAATTTAAAATAAGTCAAGTTTAATTTAAAATAAGTCAAGTTTAATTTAAAATAAGTCAAGTTTAATTTAAAATAAGTCAAGTTTAATTTAAAATAAGTCAAGTTTAATTTAAAATAAGTCAAGTTTAATTTAAAATTATATATTATATATATATAAATTATAATATATATAAATATATTAAATATAAAATAAAATATTAAATATATAATATAATATATATAAAATAAAATATTAAAAATAAATATATAAATTATATATAAATTATATATTTTAACTTTTTCTTGCAGGCGAAGGAAGAATGGAAAGGATTGCAGTGTTAGTCAGTGGGAATGGTGAAGAGAAATTGCTGGGAATTCCTAAAGTCACTGCTGGCACGGGTACGGAGATGGCTCGTGTTTGCATTTCTCTCCTGCAAGAACATGATATGACCCAGAGAATTATTGGGCTGTCATTTGACACAACAGCATCCAATACCGGAATCCATGCTGGAGCTTGCACTAAAATTGAACAAGAACTTGGAAAAGAGCTTTTATATTTAGCCTGCAGACACCATATTTATGAGATTGTCCTATCTCAAGTCTTCCGGACTTCTATGGGCCATTCCTCTGAACCTGATATTCCAATCTTCAAAAGATTCAAAATAATCGGATTTTATGGATCATTCTCAAATCACAACTGCTGTTGATTCCCAAAGCTGCAGAATAATTGAAAGAGTTCAAGATTTAAAAAATCAAACAGTCTTAATCATGAAGGAGGCACTCAACTCTAAACAGCCAAGAGATGATTATAAAGAATTTTTTCAACTTGTTCTCTTGTTTTTTGGAGAAGAAAGCATTTCTAATACTCCCTTGAAGAGACCTGGAGCATACCATCATGCAAGATGGATGGCAAAAGGAATTTATGCATTTAAGCTTTTTCTTCTCCAAAATCAATTTAAGATGACTAAAAAAAAACTTGATGCAATAACAGAAATTTGTTTATTTGTTGCATTGGTATACGCAAAATCTTGGGGGGGAAAAGCTTCTCAACCAGAGGAAGCCCCAAATGTTGATCTTAAATTTTTGCAAGATCTTGCAATAATGGAGGAAAATTCTTTGATATCAAGTGTTATCAAGCAAGCCCAAAATGCCATTAAACGACATCTGTGGTACCTCTCAGAAACACTTGTTGGATTAAGCTTCTTTGACAAAAGCATATCCCTTGAAGAAAAGGAGCAAATGCGAAATAATATCAAAATGCCTCCAAGAAATAAGGGACTGAAACGTTTAGAAGCAAAGGTAACCCTAGCTTCTTTTAAAGAAAAAAGGATTTCTGATTTTGTTACTTCAAGGACTAAATCTCTTTTTGATGCTCTACATCTCAATTCTCTCTTCACTGAAAATTCTGCATCAACATGGGGAATAGATCCTGAGTACCAAAGAGGCTGTGCTAGAGTTCGTGCCCTTAGAGTGACAAATGACACAGCTGAGCGGGGTGTTGCATTGATTGAAAATTTAATCAAGCAGTGACAACTAAAGAAGAGGACAAACAATACCTGCTCAAAACAGTTTTCAAGAATCGTAAAGAATTTCCAACAAAAAATAAAGCAGAACTTATGAAAATGAGGAAAAACTAATTTTTTCAGCATTAAAAGGAAAAGTGCAATTTTCTCGGGACCCTAAAACTTGACGTAGAGGTTTCAAATTTTGTAATTTGATTAAGGTAAGCAAAAGGAATAACATTACTCATGTGGAACAAAGATTTTTAAACCTTCATTTTTTTGGTCCACACTATATATATATATATATATATATATATATATAGTATATATATGTATATATATATCTATATATTATATATATATATATGTATATATATGTATATATATATATATATATATATGTATATATATGTATATATATATATATATATATAGATAGAAATAACCATGAAGGAAAAAGGAAGCAGAATGGTGCACAAGCGCTTTTATCTAATGACATCCTCAGGAACAGTGAAATAAATAACAAATTTGAGACTATACTGTATATAGGTCACAAAAAAAAAAGATTAGAAAAATAAAAATTGTAGGAGGAGCATACACATTTATAAGGAAAAGTTACCAGAGTTTTAGTACTTTGCTGCTCTTGTCTAAATCCATTCTGAATTAGTTCAAAACAGCAGGATCAAGTGAGAAAAGGCTCTGGCTAATATTGAAATTATTTGTAAGTTGAATAATGGCAAACTTGAGAATATTTCTAGAAAGAATGTTGCTTGAGTAAAACAAAATTGAAGCATTATTCCAATCAATACAGTGGGATAAATCTGACAAATGGATTAAAGGGCACTGGATGGCTATCCCATTCTAACAGAATATTGATTTTGTTTTACGTGTGTGTGTAAATCCTTTCCCATCTGTCCAATGTAAAAGGAATCACATTGTTTACAACCAATTTTATAGATAATGCCTGAATTATTGGTAGGGCTATTTTTTACTATGATATTTTTCACAATATTGTCTCATGAAAATACTACACTAATATTCAAAAGTTTAAGTATATTAGCAATGCTTAAAAAGCCTGGGAGAAATGGAAGTACTAAAATATTCTTTGACAAAGTGTGAGCGTTATTATTTCTAAGATAGGAAGTTCATTTTGCCTTAAGACAAGATTCCAAAAAGGCAGGTAATGCAAATCACTTCCAATACTGTTGATTTTTTCTAATTCTGCATCCATGTATTCCAGACTGGCGATCCTAATAGCGCAGAGTAGGGTTGCCAGATTTTTCAAATACCCATGCAGGACAAAAATTTTTCCTGAGTTTTTTAAGACCAAATTTTTTTTCAAAATTAAACTAGATTTCTTCAATAGTTACAATGAACAAAATTAACAATTAAGCATCGTGAATAATATTGAAATTATTATATATAATATTGAAATATCGTAAATAATATTGAAATTATCATAGCATATTAAATATTATAGTATGCATTGCTTTACTGATTATATTATGACATACACTCAACCCCCGGTTAATGGTGGGGTTATGTTCCATAAAACATTCATGTTAAGTGAATTTATCGCTAAGCAGGGGCTTTATAACATGGTTTCAATGGGGATACGTTCATCGGCATCGCAAAAACGTTGTGTGTGTAGCCTAAGCGTGTGTGTATCAACTAAAACACAGAGAATACTAAATTATAACAAGAGATAAATGGTAAATGAAATAAATACAGTATGTATTTATCTTATCACATATTGTAAAATGCTAACACTCAGGTCTCAGCCGATGAGAGAAAATGGCAACCATTATCTTCGAGCGCTAAATAAAGCATATCGCTTGAGGCATCTTTCTGGTGAGATAACGATATTGTTATGCGGGAAATGGTATTAATTCCTTATGATTGTTAAAATGAATTAATGTTAAGTGAATGATCATTGTATGGGGGTTTACTGTATGTCAATATTTTTCTGAACTTTTAATCTTCAAAATTTTAGCTCCATCTTCCTCCTTCAAGTACAGGTATGGTATCCCTTGTTTAATGATCATTCACTCAATGATCACTTGCTTTAGCAATCTATTTTTATTATCACCTTTTCTCATACAACGATTGGCCAAAATTTAGTTTAGTGATTGCTACGATGGGCACAGGCACATCTCTAACTTCATTTATCAAATCAAAATAGCTGCCATGCGCAGAAATGGATTTATCCTCCTTTGCGCAGCTTTCCTGACCTGAGCACCCCTAAGCAGCCACCCCCTGCACTTCCTTTTCACCCCACCAGTGTTTTGAGTCACTTCTGCTTTTGCATTATTGTGTAAGATTGTGCGCGATTGTGATCATTGTGTTATTCACTGCCTTTGTGGAGTGCAAAGCAACATTGTGCAGACTGTTTGGTGCTAATTTGGACCATGTTAAATGACTGTGAACGTTGAAAATGACAAGTAAGCGTGTGGCTGCTTCCCCTACATTGTTGGGTAAGGCTAGGTTCTCTTGTAAGTCCTTGACTTTGGAGGATAAGCTGGACATTATTAATCACCAGAAGAGTGCCACCTCAGGGTTCACTGTCTTCAGGGCCAGACCTACAATGCTGTTCACCCTGAGAGAGAGTGAGAGATGGAGAGTGTGACCTACCCCAACAATATTCAGTCCTCCAGCCTCGCTGTCCACAAGCACCACGTAGGAATGTTTCTTTGGTTTGGTTAGCTTCTGCCCGAATTGTTTATTCTGACGAAGGTCAAGCTTTTCACTCCACCTTAGGCCTACAGTTTAATGTGGAATCCGAACCATGCCCCATCAGCAGCCCAGCATCTTAACCACTAGGCCACCTAGGGTACCCATTTATCTACCAATCACTTTCTTTATTGTGTGGAAGGATGAACAGCTGGGTTTTGCTGCATGCTGGCTGCCATTGGGTCTCAAATCTGGGGCCAGTGGATTTGTAGCAGGCGACACTAACCACTACACCACTGAGTCGCAATCCCCAATGAACCAGTTATAACATACTCGTTTAGCGATCAATTTTTCAGGAATGTAACCCAATCATTAAATGAGGGATACCTGTATAACTGAAATTCCTTGCAAGTCATAGAAAAATTTTCTTTAATCATGAGTTTTGATTTTGAATTTTTCAATGAACAACTGATTTCTTTCTCTTCCAGATGGTTGTCATCAAGCTGAAAATCAAGCTGGCCAACTCGTGGTCAAACACAATATTTTATAAGCGTTATGTAATTTCTAGGATGTTCTAGAATATTCATCATTATTCTACAGAATTCTACATAATTCTAGAAAATTCTAAATCAATTCATCCTGAAAAAATTTGTATAAAAAATATTTTTTGTGGGACATTTTCAAAACAAAGCGGGATGCAGGATTTTTGGATCACATGTGGGACTGTCGAGCAGAATGCGGGATGTCTGGCAACACTAGCATGGAGAAACATTGAAGGAAAAATGGCTTTCTTGATGGGGGTGTCATGTCCTGAGTAAAAGTGTACGTAGGTCAAATTGTTTTTTCTGATAAATACTAAACTTAAACCTGGGCTTCCCCTATATACATGCACATCCAAAAATGGGATTGAGTTGTTTTGTTCCACTTATAAAGTGAACTTAATGGAGGGGACTTGATTATTTAATTGAAGGAGGAAGTCAGCCAGATACACAAAATATTGTTGACAAAATATCAACAGTATTGGAAGTGATGTGTTTCCCACCTGCTTTTTTGGAATCTTCTCTTAACAAGGCAAATGAAACACTAAGCAACACCTTCTGAGGGTGAAGATTTGGTTTTGGCTGTGGTGTCGCTGGTTCTCTGGCACAAACCCACTGTCAATGGCGCTTAACATTCTGGTACAGTATCGACTTTTCATCACCAGTCATTAAACGGTGCAAAAACGGATCTTGGAGTTCACAGGAATGAAGAGCTGTGCTAATGTTTACCCGCACCCTCAAATTGTTGACTGACAATTCATGTGGCACCCATTTCCTAACTTAGGCACTTTCCCAAGTTGTTGCAAATGTCGATGGATGATGGACGGGGATGAATTGAGTTTCTGGGCCAATTCTTCGACAGTTGTTGAACAGTCTTCTTCAAGTGCGGCTAACAGTGGGTCATCATCAAACTCAGCAGGGTGTCCAGAGTGTGCTGCATCTGTCAAATGGCAATCACCATTCCTAAACTTTTGAAACCATCTTTGACATTTCCTCACATGCAGAATATTGTTGCCATAAACTTCCTGAATGTTTCGCGTTGCTTCAGTAGCGCTATTCCCTTTTTTGAACTCAAAGCATTATATGCCTGATATGCTCTTCTGATACCACCATGTTTATGAGGGGTTCACATAAAGCAAAACACACATCTTCACTGGTCAAGGTCTATAAAGTATGTAGCGAAATACGATAGATCTCCTCTTAGATATAACCTTGGGAAAATTTATGCTTAAACTGAGTAGGACTAGTTTAAACTTAATCTATCGTAAAAAAATGACATTACATTTGGCCCTCCGTATCCGCGAGTTCCGCATCAGCGGATTCAACCAACCGCAGATCAAAAATATTTGGAAAAAAAAAATTCCAGAAAGTTCCAAAAAGCAAGACTTGAATTTACCGTGTGCTGAGCACTACGCTGAATCCATGCGAATGAAGTGATGTGTAGGCATACCCTGCTGTAGCCGCCCGCCATTTCACAGATCCTCAGTCTCTCTCCAGCACTCATTACGTTGTTGCTGATGTGTACTATGTAGTTAGGCCTACGATAGTTGCGTCTGTACTGAACATGTACAGACTTTTTTTTCTTGTCATTATTCCCTAAACAATACAGTATAACAACTATTTACATAGCATTTACATTGTATTAGGTATTATAAGTAATCTAGAGATGATTTAAAGTATACGGGAGGATGTGCATAGGTTATATGCAAATACTACGCCATTTTATATAAGGGACTTGAGCATCCGCGGATTTTGGTATCCGTGGGGGGTCCTGGAACCAATCCCCCGTGGATACCGAGGGACGACTGTACTTATGGGATGACTTGATAAAAGAAGAAAATATGAAGCAAGTTTCAAGTTGAAAGTAGTAACCTTTGCCAAGGAACATGACAACTGTGCTGCTGCAAGACAATATGGTGTAACTGAAAAAATGGTACAAGACTGGACTAAATGTGCATTAAGAAGAGGCACTGCACATTGGCAGGTTCTTGAAAAACATGTAGCAGACATGTTGTGTGAACATTGTTAAGATGGGTATGTAGTGAAAAGAAATAAAATACGTATTTTTGCACTTCAGTGGGCAAAATCTAACCCAGAATCCAGTAAAGGATTTAACCCTTTGTGGTCATCAATGTAGCATATGTTTTCCCATTGCAGTCATCATGGAAATGCAAAAAAATTTTTTTTTTACTCGTCTTCATTAATGAGAGTCCTGCGGACGCATGATCTGTTTTACGAGAGTAGGACATGAAAAAGCCAATTATTTGACTAGTAATCCTTTAGTTCCACTTTTCCATTCAATCCCATGTTTAGAATTACTCCAAAGAAAGCTTTTATTTCAATAAGATTCACATCAGACCAGTTTTTCCAAATTGAATGGGCTTTGAGATCACCCATATTCTTTCTTTCTTTTGCATATTTATTTGTTTTCTCAATGTCAGGCAATATCGTGCCCACATTATTATGATATCTAGTCCAACTATTTGAGCTTATTTTGTCACTTTCCTGCTCACTTTCTTCACTTACATCATCGTTATCACGACCACTTACTACATCATTATCGGTATTACTATCACTAATACTAAGATCATCAACGTCAATATCAATGTCACTATCATTCTCATCAAATATGTCCATGCATTCCGATTCATTCAAGGATCTTTTTGTTCCATGGGAAAAACCACCACTGGCCATTATGGATGCAAGTGTAAAACTAATTTCAAAACATCCTGAAACTTTTCGCTTTTGGTCTATTTTTACTAATTCTACAAGCATGAAATATTAAGAATTTCTTTCACGGAAGAGTTGCCAATTAGTGATAAACATAATTGAACAGTCGGGACCAACCTGCTAACGTCTAAATTAATTCTAAAAGAGAGGTTGGGTGACTCCCGACAATGACCAAATAGCTATTTCTGATGTCAGGCTCCACCCGCAAATGACTGCAAAGGGTTAAGGCTACTGCATCATGGTGTACTTGGTTCATGGAAAGACATAATCTGGTACTGAGGCAGAAGACCATTTTACGCAGTACCTAAATTAGTTCTTGTAAAATATCCGATGCCTCAATGATGTCACCAGTGTTTATGCTTACAGTAGCTGATTGTGTTTTTGTTAAGTGTAGATTGTGGTAGTTAATTGACAATATCTTGCCATAAAAAGAAGGGAATTGGCCTTGTATCAAATAATCAAAGCTATACCATAATACACTTCACACTGACTAAATAATATATATTTTTGTAGTTTCCATTAGCTTAGGTAGACTGTGTGCTTAACAGCACTGCTCCACTAGAAAATTTGGGGGTTGTCTTATACGCCCAGTCGCCTTGTATGCAGCGATATATGGTGTGTGTGTGTATATATATTACTTAACAATAAATAATACTCACCAGTGATATTTGCTGGTCCCCTGATATTCCATGCATGTGTCACACTTGCCTGTAACAAATGTCACAGGCCATAATGAAAACAGGTTGGTTCATATTAATACTTCGTGTGCTTATTTATAATCATATGTATTAATGATGTAGTTCAATTGATTAACTGAACTAGAGAATAAAAACTAACAAAAGTGTGATGCTTATTACAGAGCAAATGTGTAAATTTAAATCATCCCACAGTGAAATGGTGCAATCAGATTGTTTATATTCATAAAAGAACCATTTTCAAGTGCCATGAATTCCTCATTTTTTTTCAATAGATTGCACATTGCACGATATAATTATATATATATAATATATATATATATATATAGTAAATTTATAGTGTTACACCCGTCTCCCTTTGGAGGTGAAATTTATGTTTTTCCTATGGTTTTTGATGTGTTTTGAACAAATCTGACCTTCAAAGCCATTGGAAATGACTCGTTTTTGAGATAACCCCTCCCCCCCTCCCCCAGCTGGCAATCGAAAACGAGTCATTTCCGATGGTTTTGAAGGTCAGATTCGTTCAAAACATCAAAAACCATTGGAAAAACACAAATTTCACCTTCAAAATTGACCTAACCTAACCTATCCTAACCTAAAAGAAAAATAGGAATGTTCGTTTAAAACATCAAAAACCATAGGAAAAACAAATTTCACCTTCAAAATTGACCTGACCTAACCTAACCTAACCTATCCTAACTTAAATCACTTAGTCTTGTAGGCAGCCCAGGAATCACTATAAATCACAGAGCCAGGCCTAATGTCAGGGGTGCAGTGCCAATTTTATAGGTGCCGGAGCTCTGGTGGGCCTGACAAAAGCCTGCCATTTCCTATCCTGTTTCTATATATGCCACACGATGACTAAGTATTTCGTGTTTGCACTCACTCACTAAACTGTTGATAATTAATGGAGACAATTTTTTTGTTGCTTGTTATGGTAATTCCTCCAAACTTCCTCTTGCAGAGGTGCCGGAGCGGCGCTCCGGTGAGCTCCGGCAGCACTGCACCCCTTCCTAATGTACTTCTGAATGAGTGGAATGAGTGTTCCATTCCAGTATGAAAGTAATTCAAATTCGAAATGGATGGAGTGCAGTGATTGGGCAGACATGTAATGAACACACAAACGAACGTATGAACACACAAACAAACGTACGAACACACACTAGATACACACCAAAAAAATGTTTATATCTCGAAAATGAAACCTTTGCGATGGAAATGCTATAGAAGAAAAGTGTCTTAGAATTAAAAAATCTACCTAATGAATATATAATAATTGCCGGACGTTAGACGGTTGTAATACTATAATAATACCATATATATTAACATTTTCTTGTATAATTTTTCCTATGTTTTATCTATGTTATATTTCTCTTTAAATTTAAAAATAGTGTTTTTGCATTCAAATGATAGCAGTTTCAATTCCTTTTTATTATTTTTCAATTTTGGCCTTGAGGTTGACGTTTCTGTGAAATGACCCATTTGAAAATTGAAATGGTAATTAAAACTTCAGCCATGAATATTGGCTATCAAGAGTAATTTTAAAGAGTAAACTATAGAATTATGTAGGTTAGGTTTATTGGTTATCCCAATTATGTAATTCCTATTTTTACTTTTATTATAGATTTGGTGCTGTTAGCTTTGCACAGAACTTTGTCTTCATACATTAAAACCATTCATAAATTAGTTTAGGTATACAGTACTACTATGAAAGAAACTATAAAAGCAAAGTAAGAGTTTTCTAATTTGAAAATTTTGTTGTTAAAATCAATCATGATTTTAATAGTATAAGCCAAAGCCCCTAAGGATTACAATGACATTCACTCTCTATAGGGAGTGTTTTATTATTTTTAGAATATTTCATGTCATTAGTATAATGAACTGTTAACTAAAGAGAGAGACTCTTGTTAAAATTTTTTCTCTCACTTATTTGATGTTGAGAGTTTCAAAATGAAAAATGATGAAAGCGAGTGTAATCTGAAAGAAATTGGTTGGAACATAAAAGATGAAATTGATATTAAAGAAGAAGTTTATCCCTATGAAGCAAATTATTGCAAGGCAGATACAATTGGCCATGGAAATATCTCTGATGAATGGGAGGTAAGAAATAGTTATGGAAAGTTGTTTTTCTTATATAGTTTAAGTAGGTTTGTCACTCATGCCACAAGAAAAAGAAAATGATTGTTTTGAAGTTCATTTGATTCTTCTGATGAATAGAGATTGTTCAGTAAGGTTGGTATTTTATTTATTAATATATTTATCAAAGTATTAAACTGTTGAACTCCTTTTTAAAGCTTCAATAGAGTGTAAGGCAGTTTTCTTAAATGTTGGAATAAATTAATATATGAAATATGTATTGAATGTGATGAAAAGAAAACCATTTTCAGAGTCATTGGATCAAAGATGAATGGATGATAGATCTTTCTGGTAGAGAAGAAACAGATTTCACTGATACTGAACTCAATATTAAGGTAAACATATGTTGTTTTTCTTGAGTACACCTTTGCTAAATTAAGTCATTATGATACTTATCTGTCTTCTTGTAGTTATTCTCCCCCACAGTAGTGAAGGACACTGTATATTATTGTCTAGCTTCTCTGTGTGAAAATGTTGGTAGACAGTTGTGTATGAAACCTATTTAATCATTATTTTGCGGCATCCCTTTTTCACAACAGGCTAGCATGAAAAAAGGTAGATAGTCTGCAGTCTATGAACTTGGAAATACCTCAAAAGGTGTATAAAACCTTTATAAAATAAGGTTTCAGATTTACAGTGCATGCTACATTAATAAGATGTCACTACCACATAAAGAAATGGAAATTATATGGTTTACATATTTTTATTGATTTTTAACAACTTGCTAGTCTTATATCTTGAAGATGCTTTGAATTTGAAAAGTAAGGTATATTGATATTATATGTGATGACAAATTGAATTTGTATATTACCTTTTCAGTCATTTATAAATTTTATTTTGAAATAATTCCTTAGGAGAACTTTCCTATTTGCTTGTATTAGGGTCCCACTGTAAAAATTAAATGGGTTAGGATGGTTTTCTTACAAAGTTGATTCAGTTAGTAATGTTACATAAAATGATACTTTGATTATCATAAATTTACAATAATTGGTTAATTTTAAGTTGGGAGTAGAGCAAAATTGCATTATACCAAAAGTGGTGTCGACTAAGCATTTTTTGGATTAATAGATTTTTCAGGGGAATGGAAAAATGGCAATTGTAATTTACATAATAAAAAGAATTGCTGTTGAATCTATGAAAATATTTACTTTAATAAATATACTATAACACACAAAACGACCATAAACACTGCCAAAATAGTGCAGTCTCATCCGCATTAAATATTTATTTTGCATTAAGGTTACATTCCTGAAACAGTTTCTCAAAAAATGTCATCATACTTGGTAATACTTTCAGAGTCAGCAGAACCCTTTTCCTGCAATGGCAAGCTTGTGAATACCATGTCTATCCTTAAACTGTGATTAAATCACCCAACAGGAAATTCATGTGGTTCATTAATTTCCATAAGTTCATAAAACTGCTTGGCTTTCTTCATAATAAGCAGTTGAGAAAGTGGTTTACCGTCACTGTGTCACTGTTTGAACCACTTGAAAAAACTTTGTCTAACTCTGCAAACTTAGACTTTCTTAAATTCTTTTGCTTTGCTATTCATTTGTTACATTCTCAGAATAAAATGTTAATATCTGTTCCTTCTGGTGTAGAGAGACTTGTTATGTTTCTGAATAATTAATAGAACTAAGATCAATAAAGTACATAATAGTTCCTAGTACAAACAAAAAGGAAGCTAACTTAGAATATAGTATTGTACTTGCTATAAAATTAGTGGACTACAGTATGTAAATAAGTCATTGCCAGATTAGAACCAAATAATGTAAATAAGAGAAAATAACCACAACAATATATGTCATCACTAAAAGCTGATAGTGGTAACGACACTATGGTTGCTGACTGTCTTTTGTTTCCTTGTAGAAGTTTGCCACTTGAGACCATATAAAGAAAAAGAAAACTAGAGAGATAAGATATGGAGTTTTTTTTTTTTTTTTTTTTTTTTTAAAGTGGAGTTATGCTTTGGCTCACGATTGGATCATATAGGGAGAGTTACAATTCAGTTGAGTTATTGAATTGAATAACCTTTATTAATAACAAAATAAATACATTCGTTTTACAATTTACAATGACATGAATAATTGTGAAGCTCAACTATTTATTTTATTTAATTTCGCCCTTAACCTTTACTGAGCTGTTATTAATTAATAATAAGTAAGTATATTATTTGTAGTTAAAACATATGTTAATCTTAAATTATCACTATTTACATGACAAATACAAGGCCACCATTGAAGGCACTATACCAATACCATACAAAGAAACCAATATTATACATGAGAGATAAGAACTGAACAATCCCAAGAAATGTTTTTTAATACTAGATTATACATGAGAAATTAATAATTAGTAAACAATAGTAATGGACATTAATCCTAGATTTTTGTTAGTATGCCATTATTAATCTGGATTTCAACTTGGTTTTAAACAAATTTATATTCACAATATTTTTTATATCAGCATTTAAGTCATTCCATAGTTTCAATCCAATGAAAATGGGTAGTTTTTGAGATGAAGACCATCTAAATTGAGGTATAACAAGCTTTGATCTATTTCTGGTCTGATACGAGTGGATTTCCTGAGTTACAAAATATCTATTTACCCATTGTAAATTAATGATTTTGTTCTTACACTCGTAAATAAAAATAAAATGTGCCAGTTTGGTTATATCATTGAGCTTTAGTAGGTTTAGCTCTTCAAATAGTGCACTAGAGTGATCAAGGAAATCAGCATCAGATAATAACATTATTGCTCATTTTTGGATGACAAAGATACCATTTAATATGTTGTTGGAGGAGTTTTCCCCAATAAGGGTGCATTACGTTATATAAGGAAGAACAAGAGTATGATGAAGAGTCAATAAAACTTGTTTAGGGACTACATTTCTAAGTTTAACCCTTTTGCTGCGCATGAGTGACCTTTTCATTCATCAAAAGTTGATGATAGGAATGCATGAATGACTGTCTCATTCATAAACTTTGTTGCCTACAAACAGGCTCTTGTTCTGTATATTCACTTGTTTATCATTCCTCTGGTAACTTTAGTCTTTTTAGTCTTCTCTTGTGTGATTGATAGTAACTTTTTTGCTACTTGAATGGAGTGGTGTATTAAGGAGGGCCAGGCCCCAGGGCCCAGCTGTTTTAGGGGCCAATTTTTATAATGATATCAATGATAAATTTGGAATGTTCAACAATATCTCTCAACTAACTTCAGAAAAAGCATCAACAGCAACAAAAAATCTGGCTAGTCCATTACCCAAATGATTTTGAGGACAGCTTCCCATTTGAGTTTCAGCATTTTGTGCTGTTTATCAAACAAAACGCTTTTGCTGACACTCGCCCATTAGGAGTACTACAGGAAATTCACAAATTGAGGGCTGTTTACCCAAATGCTTTCATTGCTTATTGCATTTATTTGTTTTTGATGATGTCAAATGCAACTGTGGAGCATTCTTTTTCTCATTTGAGCATGATTAAAAATGTTAAACATCAAATGCTAATCTAAAAGAAATTGCAAAGTCTGTCATTGTTATGCCTAGAAAAGAATATGTTGCAGAATTTAAATACTGAGCTTGTGATTGGAAAATTTAGTGATATGAAGCAGCTCAAAATACTTTTGTATACTGGTGGTGGATGATTTTGTGACCAACTTTGGTAGATTAGTAGTGGACTTGTAGTTGTGTAATTGGTTTAGTGTAATTGTAGCAGCTTGGAATTTATGTAAACTTGCATTATTTGATTTAGAAATAAATGGTTTTATTAATTTACATGACTCAAAGATTTGTCTTGTTGAGGGACCCTAAGAATATTTTGGCCCTTGGGCCTAAAAATCCTTAATAAGGCACTGCTTGAATTCCCAATAGCTTTAATTAATATAAGATAAAAACAGTACCCATCAGGATGTCATGTTGTAGAGTTAGTGTGGCTTCTCTCTCTCAGAAACAAAACTAAGTCTCAATGAGTCTTTGTTGTTATGGAAAGGAAGGCTCATATTTTGTCACTATATCAAATCTAAATGATCAAGATTTTCAAACTTATTGATGAAAATGGCATAACCATAGAACACAGCATTTATACTGGTATCATGGAAACTGTGGACAATTAAGACTGGTCATAGATTGGTTTATTCAAATGAAGGTGTTTGTGAAGGAATGATTATGAAGTGTTACCTGAACTCTGAGCAACAAACCAAAAAGCTAAGTACAGTAATGACTTGTTTTACACCATTTTGTTAAATGCAGTTTTGCATATACAGTGGAACCTCAATATACGAACTTAATCCGTTCCTGAGGGTTGTTCTGATATCGAATTGTTCGTATATTGAATCAATTTTTCCCATAAGAAATAATGTAAATTGGATTAATCCGTTCCAGACCCCCAAAAGTTACCTCTTACGAAACATTTTTAAGTAAAAATATTGGTTAATTAAACCTGTAAAATAAGACTTACATGCATAAAATCATACATGAAACCTGTAACAACAATAAATAATGCAATATTATACAAATAAATGAAAATTTAACCTGAACTTTACCTTTGCTGAGGAGTGATGATGGCCTAAGTGGAAGCTGGAGAGGAAGGTAGGGTGGAGGAGGGAGATTATTGTTTGGAAGGGGAGTCACCTTCCATAAAAACATCAGGTAACTCCCCTTCTGGTGTTCTGTCTCTTTTCCGTCTCTTTGCAGTAGCACTAGAAGATGCTGGGGATTCACTAGCTTCACTGGCTTCTTTCGGTTCGGATATGAGGGAATGGTTCGTATACAAGGACAATTTTTTCTCGAAAAAGTTGTTCGCATACCGATTTGTTCAAATAGAGATGCGTTCGTATATTGAGGTTCCACTGTACATGGGTAAGCTGCGCCATACTTAAAATGCTAAATTTGAATAAATTATTTTTGGTTAGTAAAATTTTTATTTCTTTTATTATATTATGTATTATTTATACATTATATTATTATTATTATTACATATTATTTACTAATTGTGTTTATAGCTTAATACTTGTTAATAAGGTTTAATCAGGCTATATATAAGGCCCATGTAACTTGTAAATGGATGAATTAGGGTAAATTGAATGTAAATATATAGTGTCCTGTGTACATGGTTTTTTGTTATATGAGAGTTGCGCAAGCATGGGATTACTGTACTAACTTGTTATAATTAGTCATAAGTATTTTTTAACTTTATACAAACAAACATTAGTTATAAATGTAAAATATTAATTTTGGAGTCTAATTATCTTCACCTCATATTTTTAGATATTTAAAATAGTACTTTTGAAATGGTTGTCATGGATGGTGGGTTGAGTTTTGTTGGGTACCTACCCAGTGTACCATTACCAGGAATAAAGATACAAACCAGTTCCCAAAGTTCATTTGCTCCCTCTACATCTGTGAATATCCTATTCATTTTTGAAGATTTCCTTCGAAGGATTAGAGATGTATTTCTCATTGTCTGGCGGTAAAATGGAAATGTCATTATTAATCCCAATTAACTGAAATTTGTGAAGATGTGGCTACAGCTGTCCCAGGGGTTACCCTTGTATGTCCTGATGGAAGGAAACTCCTCTTGCGTACTTTTGAATTGACCATATCTGCCTTACCCAATAGTATTTGTTAGAGAGGCCCTTAGCTCTCCTGTAAAGAGTGTATAGTCCTCTTGACTGCTTCATTTGTAGATTGAGTGCCCCAGTCTTGGAAACTTATAATGGCATCATCTTGCAGAGTACTCAGATGAAGATAGCACTCGTACTTACTTTGGAGCTTTGGGCAGGATTGTATTATTCCAGTAGTGTTTTTAAGCTTGTTGCTAGATGCTTAAAAGGCTGTTAGTCTCTTGTATGTAATCCTTTTAAGCTTCAATATTTATCCATTTTTACTTTTGCTTCATTCATTATATTTTTTTTCATATTTCGTTTTACCTGTCATTTATCTTAGGGATGCACTGGATATCTGGTATATATCTGGTATCTGGCCCCTTTTTACTATCCAGTCAGATAGCCGGATATCAACTAGATATCCGGCTGGATAGCCGGATATCAACTAGATATCTGGCTGGATAGCCGGATAATTAATTAAATATAAAATAGGAAATTCAAAGAGAACAAATTGAAAAGTAATGTTTATTTAACCAAAAATGGCACTTACAAATTTTTCCAAGAATAAAACAAATTCCATTTTTCAATTTCATTTAAACAGCATGGTGGATGATGACAGTGAAAGTAATTACTAGTTAACCTAACCTACTCAGTATGGTACTGAGTCTGAAACTCAATCATTGCCATCATAGATTTACTGTGATTCCAATAACTTACGATTTTTCATGATGAAAAGCAAATGCTCTGCATTATATGGCAAAAGTCTGTTTCTATTTTCTGTATATATTTGTCCAGCAGCGCTGAACAAACATTCAGAGCAAACAGAACTTGGTGGAGCACTTTGATACTTTACAACTAGTGATTTGAGCTTCGGGTATTGAGAACAATTATTGCACCACCACTCTATTGGGTCCTTCTCCCTAGGCCACAGGGGCTCAATTAGATATTTTTCTATTTCAGCTTTAATGAGTGCCGTCTTACTCTTACTCTTCTTAGGTTTTTTTCACAAGAGCAGAACCAGAAGTTCCTGGTGACGTCATGTCAGTATTGATTTCTAGGCTACTGATTTCTGCCTCATTAGACTCGTCTAACTGGTTCGAAATGTTGGTCATTGAAACATTTGGGAGGCATTCTCCAACATCAGTTTTGCTGCCGCTGGTGTCAGTTTCTTGCTTTGACTCTCTTCCAACTATTTGATCAAAGCATTCCCAAATGTCCTCATGAGTTTCCGTTAAGAGACTGCTGCTTGAGTGTGGTTTTTCTTTTCCTTGTTCTTTTTTAGAAGTGGTCTGAATGTTTTCAGCGGAACAAATGCTTTTCTCACTTTCAATTATTTCGTCTACCATTAATTTTTTTGCTTCATTTTCATCCTTGAGAAATTTAGTCTTGAATCTGGGGTCCAATAGAGTGGCAATTACAAAACACCTTTTGCTCATCACACTGTTATCATGACAATAGAACCTTTTTTCTACTACCTTTTTCAGATCTTCTTTCATTGTTTGTACTCCTGAATCCTTCAGCCACTTTGAGAGGTAGGAGTGCAGAGTTGCAACTGCAGGAATTACATAGCTTACTTTCTCCTGGTCTGCACTGGTCTGTTTTGTCATTTCATCAAATGGTTTCAACACCCTAATGACGTTTTCAGTCAAAGCAAACTCGTATGCAGCCAGGATTGGAATATCATTTTCAGCTGCATATGCTGTCACTGCCTGTCTCTGTTCATGTAGTTGTTGCAGCATGTAGTATGTTGAATTCCATCATGTAGTAACATCTTGAATTATGAGTTGGGAGTTTTAAGTTTTCTTGAATTAGTTTGAGTTTAGTACATCCAATTGCAGAATGGTTGAAATGGCTGACTATTTTCTTTGATTTTGCCATGATGTCAGCAATTGACCATTGTGACAAAATGGCATCTTGCACAACCAATTGAAGAGTATGTATGAAGCAGCTAATGCCCTGTGCTGGTGTCAGTCCTGTAAGCAAAAAGAAGATTTTTAATATAGAATAAGTTTGATAAGTTGATTTAGAACTTTGTTTACTGTGTAATGTAGTTAGCTTCTAACTGAGTTGTATTTTACAAATAGGGTGATTCATTTTGAGCATATTCTAACCATGTGACTGACTAGCATAATAGCATTGTGTAGTATAGCTGTCTGGCATTTACCACATATATAGATAGCTATAGGTCTGATGTAGCTAAACCCCCCATGGACGCAGTCCTAAAACCTAACTGAAAAATTTTGTGTTTGGAATAAGCCACCCTGGTTCCATCCAGATTAATAACTGAAACCAGAATAAGAACAGGTCTAACTGCTAGCTAAGGGTAGAACTGGTGAAGGCATCAGACTAACTTAATGTAGCTAATGTATTAGCTAATTTTAAGGAGCAGCAACCCGCACTGACAATAATGTGGATACTGTACTATTATATGTTATATGGATACTGTATTATTATTATGTTATATATGTATTACACACCTGTACCAATACTGATGTTGGCAGCGTTGTCAGGAAGAATGAGATTAACCTGACTTGGACCGATGTTCCATTCCTCTAAGGCAGGGGTTCCCAAATTGGTGTTCCACGGAACACTTGTATACCGTGAGAAGTATTCCGCGAGACACAATTTGGGAACCCCTGCTCTAAGGTATTATTCAGCATGAGTGCAATGTTGGCTCCTTTATGAGATGCTGAGAAGTGTTTGCAGTTGAGGACACATTTTATTTTCCATATTTTTTGTAGTAATGAAGTGGGCTGTCAAACTTATGAATGGTTCATTATTAGTTCTGCTTGTCCAAATGTCTGTTGTAAAGGAAATGACTGAGGCTGATTTCAGCTGTTCTTGTACTTTTGGGCAGAACAATTTTGGAAAAGTACTTTCTACTAGGCAGAGGGTACCGAGGGGCCAAATGTTTCACGAGTGCATGAAAGCCTTCTCTGTCCACCAGAGTAAACGGTTCTGCATCGAGTGCCATCATTTTGCCTGGAAACCAAATTAAATTTGTATTTGGTATTAAATTTGTACTTGTATTTGGTAAAACGAAAGAAGACAAAACTTATTTTCACATAAGATTGATACCTATTCATAAATTTTATAATTTACTAACTCACCTATCTTCTTGGTGATAGCTTCAGATTTAGGATCATTCAGGTCCCATGTTTTGCTTCTTTCGATCATGGCTTCAATTGTTGGCTAAGATTTTGTGGAACATGATGGTTTGGGTGCAGGGTCATAAGGATAAGCTAATTCAGCTTCCTGCAATTCTTTGTATTCTTCAGGATGCTTTGTCTTCAGATGATTCCACATTAGTTTAGTAGAATAGTTTTTAGGGTTTTTACCTCTTACAATCAATCTTGATTGTGATTTTGGATCACAGTGTTTACATTCTGCTTTATTCTTATGCTCTATTAATTCACCACTGTATATTTGAGAACACTTCCAAATACTAGATTTTAATTGAGACATTGTTCAATTAAGTTATTTTTATTTTAGATTGCAAATATATTACTGACGTGCTTCCTTGTTGGTTAGGGTGGATTTAACCCTTTCAGTGCGTGTGGTAAACTATGTTTTCCACATTTACTAAACAGTCTATGAACCCCCTCGTTCCTATTAGAACAACGTAGTTAGTTCCCTGACTAATATTAGACATCAATATGGTGGTATTTGGCATCTTTTTTTATTTTCTGACACAGCTCACCAGAGAAGGGAGTGAAATAGACTCCCACAATCAGTTCAGCATGGCATCCACAAGCCGTAATAAGCGTAAAAAATCCTCTCGATGCGAATGATATAAACGAATATATCTCAGTGTTCTGAAAGTGATATAGAATGTGAAAGTGAGGATGACTGGGCGCAAGATAATGTACAGGATATTATACAAAACACATCAAGTAGTGACGATGATGAAGAAAATGTGGTACATTTGGAGAGAGATCTGCCTAAAGCAACAAAATCTAGCGAGAATTTTGAATGGCAGGAAATTGGTGAAAATATAGGCTGTACCAGAGGTGGGTGGCAGTTTACTGGTGAAAATAAAGTGCTCTTCAATGGTCAAACTCATACGATGTATGATGTTTTTTGTGAAGTTTTTCCCAAAGAAGTAATTGAGCTAATGGTTACAGAAACAAACAAATATGCAACTCAATTTCTGGCTGCTACACCTAATCTGAAATCAACATCTTGGTATAGTGCATGGGTCCCAACTATGTTTACAGAAATGAAGCAATTTATAGGGCTTTTACTTCTCATGGGTATTATACAAAAACCTAAGATAGGTATATATTGGTCAACCGACAGTTTTTATGCTACTCTAGTATTTACAGCAATCATGAAAAGAGACAGATTTACCAACATTCTTTTTTGCATTTTGCTGATAATGCAGATGAGACGTTGAAGGAAAGAGGGGGGAAGATGGTGAAATTGCATGACTTTATTGAGTTGATGATGACTGCTCTTGAATCAAAATATTCAACTTCTCAGAATCTAAGTTTGGATGAATCTTTGTTGCTGTGGAAGGGCAGACTCAATTTCTGGCAATACATAAAACAAAAAGATCACGTTTTGGGATAAAAATTTTCAAACTTGTGGATGAAAATTGTGTTACTTTGAAATATAAAATATATACTGGGACCACATGTGGTGAATAGGCTGGGCTGAAACTATAATTTTTGTTTGATTTTAATTTATCAGAGTGACTAACAGTTGGCTTTTGATATAAAAATAAGATTCCTGAAAAAAATTATTGGTGGCCACCAACATGTGTCCGGCCACCCCCGTTTTTGTAAAAACATCTATTGCCGCACTAGCAAAATCAGGAAAATGGCAATATCTCTTCTTCTGAACATGCTAGAGAGATGGTTTGCATACCAAAAGATGCAGAATTTGATTTAGAACAAATTATTAAGAGTGGTATTTTTTCATAAAACCTTTAGTTTTTGAGTTATTTTAGAAAAACTAATTTTTTGGGCCCATAGACCCCTTTCGACTGAATGTCAACACAATAAAACATTCTCAAGCTGTAAATTGACATGTATTAGTGGTTTTCAATCAGCAATCAAAATCAATCAAAATCAGCCATTTTAAATTCATTGAAAATGCTTTTTGACATTCCAAAATGCCAAACATTAAATTATACAATTAACAAATTGTCATTTTGTCATATTTTAGCATGATAAATAATAATCTAGAACTTAAAATATTTTTTAGACACAAAATCTTTCATTAATTTACGTGATCTAATTTTGTTTCTAATAAGACCATCTCTATGCTCATGACCTACAACAGCCAAGGATGCTTCAGTGACAAGCTTGATGTGCCTTTCAACATTCTGACTGTGGCACTCGTGATCCAGTTTCAGTGCGGTATTAATGATATCACGCAGTTCATCATTACTGAATTCTTTTAATACAAGTGGAACAGTTTCCCACTGGGACATAGCAGACAGCTTGTGGTATGCAGAAGCTTTGAAATTGATGATTGGCTTTCTAAAGACCCTAACATTCTCATCTATAGCAGGATATTCATCAGTACCACCTTCATGATCCTCTTCATTCTCATCATCACTTTCAATTATTCCACCTGCAAAATCATTGCTACTACCAGATTCATCATCAAAATCCTCTATAACTCCCCTCAGACACAGAACTTTATTGACAGCACACCTCCTCACCTCTTCATCTTCATCAGCCAGCATTCCAACTAAAATATTTTCACCATGAGCAAAATAGCTGTTATTGTTTAATACGTCATAACAAATTTCTCTAATTTTCCTGTCAGGAAATTTATTTACTCTTTGGATCATATTGAATAGGTTTCTTGACCCATCACTTAGCCTCTTATTAGCCTTGATATTGAACCAACTGTGAAAGTATACTTTCATGATGAATTCTACTATGATTTTGAGGTTCTTACTGGGTCTTTTTTGTGGAACATAAAAGCGAAGAATTCTACAGGCTAAGGTGAGCCATCGAGAGTGATTTAGCAGGCCAACTTCTAAGAGTGCAAGGTCTTCATCCACTTCACCAGTAATAATTGCCCAGCAGATGCAGTATCCATAGTATTGGTCTGTTGATAAATTATTGACCACCTCATTTGGTAGAAGCACAAATGCAGGATAAGGTATAGATTTGAAGTCCACAACATTCCATTGTGACACATCCCCATTGAGCTGAGAACCAATAGGGCCAGAAAATTTGTCTGGACTTTTTGTTGTCCCATCTAAAGTTATGAAGATGTGTCTAAGTGGCAATTCATTTAGATGCAGAAGACAAATATCCCACTGAAGAGGTTGCCCTAAAAACATTTCCAAATATCTGATTGACCCATGCATATGTCCTGTGTTAGTATTTGTCCCATCTGCTTTAACCAAGTTTAATTTGGCCTCAAGTTCTGTCCCTTTAATGATCTTATAAATGCCATGAGCAATGTCAATGCCTTTGCCACTCTCCGGGGTAAAATGGTTGAGGTAGTTAGTAATCAAAAAGCCAAATCATGCTTATTTTAGAATTTCTTTTGTCACTAAGGTCCGTCGAAAGGGGGTCTATGGGCCCCAAAAATTAGTTTTTCTAAAATAACTCAAAAACTAAAGGTTTTATGAAAAAATACCACACTTAATAATTTGTTCTAAATCAAATTCTACATCTTTTCATATGCAAACCATCTCTCTAGCATGTTCAGAAGAAGAGATATTGCCATTTTCCTGATTTTGCTAGTGTGGCATTAGATGTTTTTACAAAAACGGGGGTGGCCGGACACACGTTGGTGGCCACCAATTATTTTTTTCAGGAATCTTATTTTTATATCAAAAGCCAACTGTTAATGACTCTGATTAATTCTATCTTGAGTTTCAGCCCGGCCTAATGGTGAAACTGTTGCTGATTTTTCTAAGACTGAAAGTATTGTAGTAAGTATGATAGAAAAATATTTAGGAAAAGGTCACAATGTCTTCACTGATAAGCTGATTTTTCTAAGACTGAAAGTATTGTAGTAAGTATGATAGAAAAATATTTAGGAAAAGGTCACAATGTCTTCACTGATAACTTCTATACATCACCAAAACTATACAAATACCTTAGTGATAATAAAACTGGTGCTGCAGGGACTGTTAGAAGTAATCGTAAGGGCTTATGCCATGCCATGAAAACTATGAATGTGGCAAAAGGAAAAAAACTTGCCTTTGAGACTCCTGAACTGCTTTCCCTTGTGTTTCATAACAAGAGAAGAGTTTGCATGCTCTCCAATTACCATTTGAACAGTGATGTGACAGTAACACGTAGGTCAAAGGAAGGTTGTCGAAAAAACCATTCCAGCTTGCGTACATGAATACAACAAACATATGGGATATGTAGACCAAACAGACCAAATACTGCATTATTACTCTATCCCAAGAAAGTCTCTAAAATGGTATAAGAAGCTGGCAATGCATTTGATTCAGGTCCAAGTACTAGATGCTTGTGGAATTTATAATCTCATGAAAAAGGGAAAAGTTCCCTTTCTAGACTTTTGCCATGAGATTATAAAAGGACTGACATCTGCAGATGAACCTAACTTGAAGAAATCAGTAGTTCCAAGACTAGTTGGAAAACATTTTACCAAGAAAATTACATCAAATTCTGAACCAACAAAGAGATGCAGGGTATGTTATGCCCATGGGATAGAAAAACGAGTACGTTTTCAATGTGAGACATGCCCTGATACCCCAGGGTTATGCGCCGAACCATGTTTCAAAATTTATCACTCAGCATTTAACTTTTAGTTAACTAAAAGATAATATCTCTATTTTGTTTCATTTTAACCTTTATTTTTTTGTTACCCATGAAAAACTGAAAATATTATTGATAGAAAACCTATTTTAAAGGCAAACAAAAGAAGAAGCAAAAAAAAAAATTCAAGTTTATTTTCTGGCGCATTTATACGCACAGCTTTCGTTCTGGGGTATTAGCGTGGCACGCACAGGACGTATCAGAATGGGACGCAGTGAAAGGGTTAAATTGATTCACAACAAAAAATTTAATTTTACTAGAATAAAATAAATGTCTAACAATGAAAATATAGTTTATAAACAAAATGTTCAAATTATAAGATGTTATGTTCGAAATGCAAATATTTCAACAAATTATTTTTTCACTTTGAAAGAATTGTTTCATCATCAAAAATGTCATTTAAAATATGTTTGCAACTAATATTACGCACTTAACTTTTTATGATGGATTAGGGTGCATCAAACGCCCTTAGGTTCTTGGATTTTAATGTCTATTCTCTCAAATGTTACACTTGTTGCTAGAAGTAGGTATGCCAAACATTAATTAAATCGGAGGTGGTCCTGGGTGGCCACCGGTCACTTTTATATTTTCGCGGCAATTTTCGGGGGCTGCGCTATGTAAAAATATCTATTTTTTTTATTTACCAACCAGTTGACTACTTACATTGTTTCTTTTAATATAGAGTTGCTAAGGGGTGATTTACATAACATTTGAGAGAATAGACATTAAAATCCAAGAACCTAAGGGCGTTTGATGCACCCTAAAGGGGTGATTTACATAAAACATGTACCATAAACGAAACTTCACTTATAGTCTAATAATATCCTTTATTGTCTTTCAGAAACAATGGAAGCTGTAACAATGGAAGCTAAGAAGACCAGATTAGCAAGTGCCATTTTTGGTCTTGGCAATGCTCTTACAGAAGGAGATGGTACATTGACAGGAGTCCGCCTCCCAACTTGCCGGCAGGTTCTTCGATGCGTGATGTGGCACATCCAGAAAGAAATATGTGAAGGCAAACAAACACAGCCACTCAAATGGAAATCTGCCAGCATAGTCCTTATCCAGCTGAAAACATTCTACACTAAAGCAAATATTCCTATGCTTTCAGACCATCAATGCTGCAAACTAATACTTGACCTTCTTAATGACAATAACAAATTGCGTCAAATACCTGTTTCTCGCAGAGAATCTCCAAACACTTTGGCTAAGTTGCAATCCATGAATGAACGTCTTGATAAGACCTTTGGTGTATGGACAAAAGATGCAATGACAAACATTAAGAATGAGGAAGATAGAGCATTTTTAGAGTCAATGAAATCTGACAGAGTAGCCTCATTTGGTAGTGTTGACAAGAAGAAAGCTGATAAAGATCGTAGAAAAGAAAAATGCATCTTAGCGGAAGCTTCAAGACGAGAACGTCATGAATCATCCAGTGTACAAGAGATGAAAAGTTCTGTATGCTCTGATGATAGTGCCTCTGCAGATAGCTTGGAAGAAACTGAAGAAGAGGCGATTCCAGAGCTTCAGAGGAAGCGTAGTCACCACAGATCAACATATGCAGGTACGTCTGCCTTTATTCCTCATGATATTCTGAAAAGGCCTTCAGTCGTGTCTGTTGCTACTCGACTAAACATAACTCCTATTCAACAGGCTGTGCTCACCGAAGCTGTAATTCAAGAGGCAGGAGGTGATCCACGTCGTGTGGCCAAGTCGTATTCAACTGCTGATAAGGCTCGACGATCAATAACAAGTGCTATCGCCAAAGATATTTGAGAAAATTGGATCGCCCCAACAGCTGCAACACTTCACTGGGATGGCAAGCAGATGCATACGCTCACAAACAAGAATGGCAAGGAAGAAAGATTGCCCGTGTTGGTTGGGAGTGGCTAGATATCCTCGTGGAAGTGATATGTCATCAGGTGACATCATTGCCGAGCACACTTACACGTTTCTACATTCATGAAAGTGCAAACAGTCAGTTGTCAACTTATGTTTTGACACAACAGCATCAAACACTGGACACGTTACAGCTGCCTGTGTTACCATTCAATCAAAACTGGACCGTGCTCTTCTGTGGTGTGCATGTCGCCATCATGTTGGAGAGGTAATCCTGGATCATGTGTTTGACGCTCTCAAAATTGAGACATCAAAGTCTCCAGAAGCATCTTTGTTCCAAAGATTCCAGAAGAATTGGGAACGCATATCGCATGCAAAGGATGAAAGTTTAACCAAAATTGACATTTCAATGTACAATGACGATGCACAACAACTGCTTTTATCCTGCAAAAACAAGGTTTTAAGCACAATCCGCACAAGCGCTTCATACTGTAGGGAAGACTACAAGGAAATGGCACAACTCTGCCAGGTAGTCCTCGATGATGATGTCACAAAACAAGGAACACTCCACAGACCTGGGGCCATGCATAAAGCAAGGTGGATGTCAAAGATTCTTTATTCCATCAAAATATGCCTACTTGAAGAGCAAATTTCTGTACTACCTCGAGGAACTGTAACAACACAACATCAACAGGAAAAACTGAAGGAGTTTGTTGTTTTTGTTGTTTATATTTATTGTGATTGGTGGCTCATATGTCAGTCTGCTTCAAATGCCCCATGGTTTGATTTGTGCTTATACAAGACTCTGCTCCTATAAAGCTGTCAACTCAATCATTTCAGTCAGTGCTGTGAAAGCCTTTGATAGACATTTGTGGTATTTAACCCCAGAACTGGTTGTTTTGGCACTGTTCAGCAATGCAGTACCTCAAAAGGAGCGTCGTGCCCTTGCAGATTTTTTTTTTTTTTTTTTTAAGTTCGGGAAGAACCGATTCGCCTCTATTTAAAAGGGCATATCTCGGCGGAAAAACAAAGAAAAAGTGAGAGGAAAGACAGAGGAAAAAGAAAGGGTGGAGGGGACAGTCGAAGTGGAAAAAGACCAAGGATGACAAGGACTGCAGGGTCGAGCCCCATCATCCTTGGGTGCTAGGGCCGGGAGGGCGCACGTGAAACCTCCAGGAACAAGCACGTACAAACGAGCACAAAGAGCACTCAAGAGCACGAGCTTAGAACCCCCTTGCGGGGTGCCCTTGCAGATGTGTTACTGGCCATACAACCAGATGAAATGCCAAGCACTCCAAAACACCGCTACGGTTCTGGATATGGCAAACCGTCATTTCCAAAAATTACAGAAGCGACAACCCTGGCTGATCTTGTGAACGAGGACTCGTGGTTTACAGTGAACCTTCTTCACCTGGATATGACCTTCCTAACAGAGGATGTTGACAATTGGCAGAACAATGACCACTTCAAGGCAGCCAAGTCCATTGTGGATGGGTTAAATGTTGTGAATGACCCTGCGGAGAGAGCAGTAAAGCTCACAACTGATTTTGTCTCAGCTGCAAGAGGAGAAGACCACTTCCAAAATCTTCTTCAAGTGGTTGAATGTGACCGCAAAGCGAGGCCAAATTTGCGGAAACGAGCAAAGTTGGAGTAGTGACATTGGCGGTTTTATACATTTTCAACTTTCAATCAATGTAAGTATAGTAATACCGAATATTTGTATATTAGTATTATAAGTAATACTGAATATTTGCCAAATATTCGGTGCATCACTACTAAATATATAAAAGTGGCCGGTGGCCACCCAGGACCACCTCCGATTTGATTTATCTTTTGCATACATACTTCTACCAACAAGTGTAACATTTGAGGGAATAGACATTAAAATCCAACAACTTTTTGAAAATCATGGGCGTTTAATGCACCCTAATGATGGTAATACAATCTAGCAATCATAAATTTAATTTGAAGAAATCACTAAATTTGTGAAATTTAATTTATTTAATTAAATTAAGCCTCTCTAAAAGTTAGTTTTAGTGGAATAATTATTTAATGGCTTTTTAAGTGTTTTAGTGAAGGGACTTAAAAAATTTTGCATGCCACAGGTAGTGCCCTAGCATAAGTGTACAGAGTACATGCCCTACTTGTTAGGTAACTATTAATTATGCCAATTTGACAGATTGATGGAAGAAATTGACGTGCAAAACAGTTTTTAATTAATTTTTTTTAGAAAATCAACTGCCACGATGGGGAAAATGAACCTTAGACCTTTGCAACCATAGTCAAACACACTATCCACTGACCTACAAAGTATGGTTAAAAGATTGTCACGTTAGCACTACCACATGTTAATTGAAAGCCTGTTATCATATGACAGCAGACGATCCCCCACCAATGTTAGTTACATATTATGGATACAAAGGCTTAGGCTATAATATACAGGGTGTCTTAAAAGTCACTATTTATTTCGGTGACATTAGATGTTTTTTTAAAAAATACTATGCTGGCATAAAGATATGTACTTCTGGTGCAAATTTGTGTATTTAAAAAAAGTTAATTGGTTTATTATCTTGACATGCTTGAACAATTCCTCGAACCTCAACTTCTTACAGATGGCATTCTTGACACAGTAGTTTTTCAGCAGGATGGAGCACCGTGCCATTATGCAATAATTGTACGTGATTATCTTGACAGACGCTTCCCCGGTTGCTGGATTGGTCATGGAGGAACACAACCATGGGCAGCACATTCACCCAATTTAACACCATTAGATTGTTTCACCTGGGGTTTCATTAAGTTTAAGTTGTACACTGGTAGAAGAATTAGTGATGTAGCCGAACTTCAAAATCGTATTACCGATGCAGTTCAGAAAATAACACCTCAAATGCTGGAAAGTGTGTTCTGGGAAACAACTTATCGCTTTGAGCTCTGTAGAGACACTGATGGTCGCCATGTGGAGACAGATAAATAAATAGCACTAATTCTTTGTGGCACTTACTTTGAAATAAATATATTTTTCATGTCTTAAACCAGTTTTTCGTAATTCCCATTATTTTTCAAAATAGATATTGACTTTTGAGACACCTTGTATATAAAATACAAAGGCTTAGGTGGGGAGGGGGACTATCATATCACTGATATCCAGCTATCCAGCCAAAATCACTATCCAGTGCATCACTAATTTGTCTCAGTTTTATTGAATTTAATTTTTATCTTTTATTCTCTATAGCAAGTAAAAGTATATTTGGTGTCAGTGACATTGATGTTGCAGTTTAACTAATCACTCCTCATGTGAAACGCAAATCTGAAAATCTTGTAATTAGGGTGTCCATATGTCCCAGTTTTCAGAGAGCTGTCCTGGTCTTTAGAAAAAAGTTTTTGGGACAAAAAAAAATGACTTGTGTCATTGGATTTCAGAAATTTTGAGAGTTAAATATGACTCATGCTAGTTATGGAGTTAGTTGGCATTCCAACATTACTGAAGGGGTGTTGGTGTTTGGCTTTGTAAGAGTGTGGATTTGCTAAAATATTTTTTGCTTTTACATATATTAAGTTATTAATTATATACTATGCGAATGTGAAACTATAAGGTATGGTATTATTATATTTAGTATTCATTTACTCTATTAAAGTTATATTTTATCAACATGTAATTTAATCTAGAAATATTTAGGCATATGTTAAATTAGTGGGTTGGAAAAAGGCATTTCTCATGCCAAAAACAGCCCAAAATGCTTGGGCTTCCCAGAGCTCCACCCTGGACCCCATTGGAGGAGCTTACAATACTCCCACAAACCCTGTAATTGTAAGCCTCATTTTGTTTGGCATATATTTCAGACATAATTATATCTGCACTCCACCCCTGCATTTTTCAAGTTCATAGATCTGTCCCTGTCCCAGTTTTTCCAAGCACAAATCTGGACACCCTACTTGTAATGAAATAACTTTTTCAAGATTTCTTGTGATAAAACTTTTTACTTCTGTAGCTTTATAAAATTAACACAATTCGCAATTATTTTTTATTTCTATCGAATATTTATATGTAATGTATTTAAAAAAATTTGTTTCAGAGATCTGAAGATTCATGTCAGAAAGAAAGCCTTGAACTTTATGATTCAAATTCGGAGGAAATTTCAAAAGTTGAGAATAATAAACAAGATTGTAATGTGTTATTGAGTAAGCAAATTCTGTTCAAAAGAATTCAGTGTTCCAAATACCCACTGGTTAAGCTTAGAAAACTGAACATTAATTACCATAAATTGAGGACTGATGGTAAACCTTTAAATAAACAGGTAAGATGAAAAAGTTTCCTCAGTTCATTTGAAAGAAGTCTAGTGACAGTACTAATAGTAGTCAAATAGTAAAGCAGAGTAGAATTCAGGAAGGTGAAAATTATTCTTTAACTATTTACATGTGCCTTGGTGGTGTAGTGGTTAGCGTTGCTGACTATGAATCCATCAGCCCCAGGATTGAGACCTGGTGATAGCAGCTGGCACACAGCAAAACAGCTGTTCATCCTTCCACACAATAAAGTGGTTGGTGGATAAATGGGTACCCTGGTGAGCCTAGTGGTTAAGATGCTGGGCTGTTGGTGGGGTGTGGTATGAATTCCACATTAAACTGTAGGTCTAAGGTGGAGTGAAAAGTTGACCTTTGTCAGAAAGAACAATTCAGGCAGAAGCTAACCAAAAGTTATACACACACACACACACACACACACACACACTGTTTCAGGAGGAAAGGTCAATATTTCGGGAGGTGATAGTATTGGTCATTGTGAGAAAAAAAGTTCATATGAACGTGTCTAATTCTGAATGGTTACGGAGATAGAGCTGTTTGAATCTACAAATACAAAAACATTGTTAATGGTAATCAAGAAACAGAAACCAATTACTGTTTCTAACATTTAATGTTTAAACATTGGCATTTTGAGTGGTATCAGATACAGAAATGACAAATTTGTTAGTTTACAATACATTTTCGAAAATCCCACTGTCAACCTCAATGCACTTTGCAACTTGTGTGTGAAGATTGCGTGTTGTTCGTCTGAGTTGATCTTGATGTTCCTTTATGCGGGCAGCAGCATCCAAAATGCATGCAAGCAATTCATCTCTTGTATCCACCTTTCTTTTGTAAACTTGACTTTTCATCCACCCCCACAAACAATAATCTAACCGAGAGAGGCCTGGAGATCTTGGTGGCCATTGAATGGGACCACCGTGGCCAATCCATCGACCAGGGAAAGTTTGATTTAGGTATTGCATCACCAGATGGGTAGAATGTGGAGGAGCTCCATCATGCTGAAAGTACATACCAGTGCGTGTAGCCAAAGGAACATTCTCCAATAGTCCTGGAAATTCATTTTGCAGAAATTCTAGGTAACTGTGTCCTGTAAGACAATTCTCTGAAGTAACAGGGCCAATCAGCTGATCATCGATGATAGCGCACCACACATTGGCAGAGAAGTGATGTTGAAAATTTGTTTCCACAGTGGCATTTGGATATTTCTCTGACCACCGATGAGAGTTAAGAGTGTTGTTCATACCATCACAGGTGAAAGTAGCTTTATTGGTGAACAGTATTAATCAAAGCAATCGTTCATTATCATTTACCCAATGACAAAATTCCAGTTGCATGGCAGCGTCCCCTGGTTGAAGGTGTTGTACACGCTGTACATGATATGGATGCAAGCCTTCCTCACATAATGTTTGCCATACTCTTGTATGTGGTACACTGAGATGTGTAGAAATTCTTTGAGAGCTTGTAGTAGGACTATGCTCTACCAACTGAAGAATGTCTTCCACTTCATCCACATCTTGTTGACCTTCATGTTCAGATGAAACATGAGCACTGGGAAGTGTACCAATCTCATGCAATGTGTTGAAAACCCAGGTAAACACACTTTGATCCAGAATTCTGCAGTTTGGAAACCATCAATGATATTCTGCAACAGCAGCTGTTGCACTTCCATTGCAAAAACCGTAGACATACACCATATCTGTATTTGGCACGTGTGAAGGTGTGTGTAGCCCTGTTCAAAAATCAACTTTTTCTTATTTTCATAGGTTTCTGTACTTTTTCCCATGCTTTTTGACCTGAAAAGGCCGAAAATCACAACCATTTTGACCTAGGTTGTTGGGAAGCATTGCCGCATGGAGCTTTAAGTTTTCTGCCTTGAAATCGGCCAAAAGCACCAGTTCCGGGGTCCCTTGAATCATGTTTTGCACTATAACTTTTTATCTAAACAAGATAGAGCAACAAAATAGGCACCAAATTAGTGTTTTTAATCCTCTTTCTAACTTATACAATTATGATAGTCTTGGAACAAGAAATGGCACATTGGTACATACAAAGATTTCAGAAATATCACAAAATTCGTTTTCTCACACTCAAGGCAGACAAGGCGCCTTATTCATGACACAAATTTGAGATTAACATTTTGTCACAAGTCTAATCGATCAAGAAGTGAAAGCATTAACATGATGATTAATTTCATAATGACATTTACACAGTCAGTTGTTGAGAGTTTGTTTCTTGAAGCTGTCAAAGCGGCGTCTGTTGAACTCCACAGCTTGAAGGAGATAGTCCCTTTGCTTGGCATCTGTTGTTATGACATTTGCAAAGTCACTTATCATCTTGACACCACGTTCAGCAATGTCATTCACCGCTTTCAGATTCTTAACATAGTCCAACGCTTTTTTGTAGTCCTCATTCTGTGGCCAAGACGTGACAGGTTCCAGAAGCCACTCGGATCCAATGTTGTGTGTGTCCAGCAGGAAATGTGATTCTGGGCCAATGAGATCAACCAGGGTGGTCTTAGCTGTGACACTCTGGAATAGAAGCTTTCCTGTTCTGAAGCTGTCTGGCTTCTCAGTGGCATGTAACTGGGCAGCAATGTCGTGCTTCAATGTGTCACTCAATCTACTGCTGAACAGGGCAAATGGCACGACTTCCTGCGTCAGGTACCATTTGTGGTTTTCCATCTTATTAAGTACTGCATCAGCAAGCTCTGGGTCAGTTTTCTTGTACTTCAACATGTCCTGGATTAGACTTAGATCATTCACGGGAGCATCTGCAGCAGACATTGACATCATCCATACAGGAGTGTAGAACAGCGCAAGGAAGGTGTTGAGTCTTTCCAGCTTTGATACAGTGTCTTCGTCGTACTCAAGTTGATCTGCAAACATCAGCATTTTCATGGAGTACAGGTTTCTGGCCATCCATCTGGCCTGATGAATGGCGCCTGGTCGACTCCAGTGAATACCTCGAGGAGGCATTCCTCCAAGAACAATGACTGTCAGTTCAGCCATTTCCCTGTAGTCGGCTCTTGGAAGCCTTTCTGCTGTTAGAATGTCTTGGAGTATTTCTTCACTGTTCTTCTTCTTTTCCTTCAGCCATTTGCTGTTGATAGCCAGCATCTTTGGGTTTTCCTTGGACAAGTCCATCCAAACATCCTTCAGATGCTCAAACCAGGGATTATCTGGCCCCTTCACCTTCCCAAACAGCTTCTCCCAAACTGCTCCTACTAGGATTTCCAGGATGTGATGTCGACAGGCCAGATAAAACACCTTTTGTTCAGCATTTTCTCTAGCAATTTGGCAGCTCCTCTGTGAACTCCACTGTTACTGGATGTAGTGTCAAAAACAAGGGCAGTAACATTATCCGTAAGTTCCCATGTCTTCAGTAAATCCATTGAAGCCTCAGCCTGAGCTGTGCCAGAAGAATTGTCGATGACAGGTACTCCCAATAACTTTCCTTCAGTGTATGAAGGTGGACCAGACGCTAGCACAGCTAAAGTCTCTGAGGTACTTCCAGGTTCACTGCCCAAGACATCTTTGAGCAACTTTCCATCCCAGTGTAAGGCAGCGTACTGTGGGGGGTTTTCACAAAACTTGGACATGTGACTGGCTGATATTATACCTGGACAGCATTCTGTTGCGACGTGTTGTTGAGGTTGAGATGATGAAGTTATCCAGATCAGCCCCTCCAGCTTTCAAGGTGGCAGAAACCATGGCAGTAACTTGATTGTCTGATAAACCAAGACGATCAGCTGTATTGCAGATGACATCACATTCCATGACCTTCCTTGGAAACGTCAAAGTCACACTAGTCACAGTGTCTTGATGGTGAGAACATCCAGGATGAGGCTGATGGTAATCCATGTCCTCTGCGTTAGCGTCATTGTCAGTTGAGTCACCCCAGGTAATGTCATCCACATGAACAACTGCCTCTTGTTCTGCTGCAGCTGTAAAATAGTACATGTTAAGACAGTAATTGTTAAGTACATGCTAAATATCGCAATGGAGTAAAACTTAAAACTTTGTAACGTTCAAAGTAATTAGTTTTACCTTGTTCTTGTCTATGCTGCAGTCTTTCATTCCTCGCTGCTTGCTGCAGGGATCTTGTCTCAAAAATCTTGTCATGACCAGACATATGACCTTTCCTCTCAGTCTTTTGGTCTTCATAGAACCTGATATCCTCATCTTTCTTCTCTCTGGATAACAGTCTGTTGTTCTGTATTTCCTGGATTGCATCTGGAGCTCCTATATCAAACAGGCTGTCTAATTCCAGCACAAATGCTCCTCTTTTTCCTCCAGGGTTACTTGCTCTTCCTTTGCTTTTCACCAGAGCACGATGTTTCTCATGTAGTTTCATGAAGAGCTTCATTGCGTTGTACTTAGTCATTGTCTTGATCCTAGCCATCTGCCAGAATGGGATGATAGATTCAACTGTTTCATATGCAAGGTCTTGAACCATGGGCCTCCCTGCATTTTCCGGTAAATTCTGAAGATTAAGGAAATACTGGAACGCCTGTCTGTTGGTGGGAAGCTGGGAACCACTGATAAAAGCTGAAGGGTATCCAACCAGGAAAGTTTCAGTGAGAGATCTGGTAGATGGCCCAGTTGACACCTGCCTGTGGACAGTACGTGGAGGTTCCGAGATATCAACTGTGCGCCCACGGAGCTCCCTCAGCTCCTTGCTTAATGCCATTGTGAAGTTGTAACTTGTAGATGGTTTTCTAGATTCTGATTGAGTTTCTGTTATTTCCTGAAAAATGATAGATAATTATTATTATTAATTATTATTTATTTATTATTATTATTATTATTATTATTATTATTATTTATTAATTTTATGCTCTTTCATTTGATACCTAATTTGTTGCTCTATCTTGTTTAGATCAAAAGTTAAAGTGCAAAACATAATTCAATGGACCCCGGAATTGGCGCTTTGGCCAATTTCAAGGCAGAAAATTTAAAGCTCCATGCGGCAATGCTTCCCAACATCCTAGGTCAAAATAGTTGTGATTTTTGGCTTTTTCAGGTCAAAAAAGCATGGGAAAATGTACAGAAACCTATGAAAATAAGAAAAAGTTGATTTTTGAACAGGCCTAAGGTGTGTGGCATTCTTAACACTGCTTCAAATACCAAACAATGTCACTCACAACAGTCAGCTGTCGATTGGCTTATGTTACATGCTTACATTACATCTTACATGGTTCATGGTTATGGGGGAGGGAAGGGGGAGGAAGAGCTGCGTGTGCATCAGATTCAAACAGCTCTATCTCCGTAACCATTCAGAATTAAGACACATGTTCATATGAACTTTTTTCTCACAATGACCGATACTATCACCTGAAATATTGACCTTTGCAATAACAGCTGCAATGCGTCGGGGAATTGATTCATACAGCTTTTGGACAGTGGCTAGAGGAATCCTGAGCCATTCTTCGAGCAAACCCTGCTCCAGTTCCTCCAAAGACACCGGTGGTGGGAATCGGCTTCTGACCTGCTGCTCCAACTGACACCACAGATGCTCGATAATGTTAAGATCCGGGGATTGTGGAGGCCAATCCAAGCGTTCTACTTCACTAACATGCTCTTCAAACCAGTTTTTAACGACCCCAGTGGTGTGGATTGGTGCATTATCATCCTGGAAGATGGCGCTGCCATTGGGAAACAGCGTTTGGACCATGGGATGGACCTGGTTAACCCTACCATGCAGTACTACAGCTGGGCCAAGAGTATTCCACGATATTGCTGCCCAAACCATCATAGATCCGCCTCCATGCTTAATGGTTGGGGTCAGGCAGTCGAGGTCATAAGCATCTTTAGGCTGTCTCCAGACGTAAACTCGACCGGAACATGGAAATAGCGTAAAGGAGGATTCGTCGGAGTAGACTACATTCTTCCACTGGTCCATTGACCAATTCTTATGGTCATTACACCATTTTCTGTGCTGCTCAATGTTGATGTGCGAAAGGAAGGTTTTGGCAATTGCAGCCCTCCCATGGTATCCAGCTCCATGGAGCTCGCGACGTACAGTTCTGGTCGATATCGGGCTTGCAAGATGCTGGTTAAGCTCTGCAGTCACTTTTGGAGCTGTCGTCTTATGGTTCTTTGTCACAATGCGCTTTAGCACCTGGTGGTCTCGATCACACAGCTTCTTCTTGCGTCCACTATTGCATTTGTCGGTGCTTGTCTTTCCATGGTTTTGGTATGCAGACATGACCATAGAGACAGTTCCTCTGGATACATTGAACATCTGAGCGGTTTTCGTCACCGATGCACCAGCCATCCGCGCTCCGACAATTTGCCCTCTTTGAAAGTCTGACAGGTCTTTCATAACTGCTAATTCATAATTCACTCAGATCTGTAAAAACAATGTGAGGGTTATAACATGACGTATACACTCTCTGTTACGCATTTAAATAGGTTTGCCAGTCATTTGACCATTTACTTTGTGTCTGAGCAGTCCGTAAAGATAACTGGTGAAATCGGCGGGTGTTCATATTATTTTGTCTAACCCCTGTATATATATATATAATGATATAGGCCTAATTACTGACAAAACACTTGATATTTAGAAATGAAAAATTGTTTACTTTGTCCAGAAATTATTTGAAATGAATATGAGAATAATGATTTTACTATTTTCTCTTTTACATAATTGATGATAATTTTGATGCTTGCAATGAGTCTCAATAATGAGTTTGATTACATGATGAAGCAAAGATGAATGCAGTAGGGATGGACTGGACATCTAGCTATGGCACTGGAAAGCAGGAGCTGCAGCCTTTTTCTAAAATATGAAACTATAACTGGATATTAAATGAAAATCTTGCTCTGGCTACACTTTACCTCATAAGGTTGTAATATGATGGAAGTGAAAACTGCTCCAAAGTTTTAACTGATAAGCAAGCCCCAGAACAGTGAAATGAATGGGTTATTTTGGCAGATAGTTTTAAAAATAGTAAAACTTGGGACATGCAATGTGTTTGAGAATTAGTTCTTGATGAAAATATTTGATGAAGCTATTTTAACCAGAATTGATGTATGCATATAAATATTTGCCAATCATTCAGAGTAGCCTCCTCCCCTCTCCCATCTGATTTAATTATGCTTGAAATTAGAATACCTTTCAAAGATATTTTTTCTGCTCTATCTGGGCTCGACTGTAGGAAGGTGTTACATCCTGAAGGGTCCCTTCTGTTCTGAAGAACTGTTTCTGTGCTTACACCCTGCCTAGGCAAACTATTTCATCTTTATCTTTGATCTGCTACTTTTCATTCACCCTGTTCCAAAGAAAGGTGACTTCTTTTAACCCTCCAACTCTCATTGAATTGCTTTGATTTCTTGCCTTTCTAAAGTTTTTGAATGACCACTGTTGTTCTCCAAAGGTTATTAATAGTGGTGTTCTTCAGAAGTCTATCCTGTCACACACTTCCTTTTATTTATTTACTAATGATTTTTCAAGTTGTAGTTCCTATCCTATCCACTCCTATGCCAATGATTCTACTTTTCATTTCTGCACCCACTTCACAGTGTCCCTCATAACAATTACTTCATGCTTTGCATGAATCAGCTATGACACATGGGACCTCTTATCTTTCTGCTGTCTCTGACTGGGACAGAAAAATCCTCGTGGCTTTCAATGCCTCAAAAACTTGGTTCCTTCATTTCTCTACTCGTCACAATCTTCCACACAACTATCTCCTCATAATACACAATTCAGTCCTTCCTCTTCCTGTAACATTCTTGGTGTTAACTTGTGATCTTTCCTGTAAAGATCACATACATTCTGCAAAACAGCTTCTAAGATATTGTGTTGTGCTGACTCTGCAGTTCCTTCATCTCCACTCATTTGCTGTCTCTGTACAGGGAGTCTCATTTGCTCATGTGAGGGGTGGCTCAACTGGGCAGAGTGAACCCACACAGCTCTAGTTGACTATGTGGAATCAAGGGCTTCTTGTCTCATCATTTTCCCACCCTATACTGGCTGTCTTCATTTTTTCTTTCTTCACTGCAATTTTGCCTCACTCGCTTTACTGTTTCACCTATAACACACTGCTTTTCTGAATACACTAACAGCATGTTGCCTCCTTTAACCCTTTAATGCTGAACGTTTTTGTGGAGTTAAGTCTAAATGCGTGTGTTTAAAATGGTACATATTCAACCCATTCAGCAGTAGAGGGTTAATCTGAGCATGCAGTACCATACTTCCAACACATTCTCATCACTTTTCTGTCCAACTCTTTAACACAAGGGTTAATCAGTATTCTCAATCTTTCAACTACTCAACTGGTCAACTCTGGAACAACCTTCCTCAGTCCATCTTTGATCTTCGATTTTTTATGTCCCATGTCCAAACCTTGAAAAAACTCTGCACTTAGATTTTGGCACTCTTGTGGGGGAAGGGGAGAGTATTTTATATGCATTCACCCTTAACCCCACCCCCTGCATCATTGAAAGGCATTGGACTGTTAATGTGAAAAATATAGGTTTGGCTCTTAACTCTGAGCTCAGATTTCAGTGATTAAGGTGGTTTCTATGCATTTACCTTTGTAGGATTAATTGACAGGGCCTAAAAAAACTATATATTCCATTCATTATAGGACCTTCAGTGTTACTATTGAGGTTAATCCTCCAAATAATCATTGTTATTCATATGGTTTTAGTTGACAAATTAGTTTGAACTTGGGTTAAAAGAGCAAATGAAGTTTGATTTTTACTTTACTAAACTAGATAGTTCACTGATTGTTCTGTACATTGTCTCTGAACCAGATATTAATTCACTAAATTTTACTTCCACAGCATTTGGACAGTTAGGAATTTCAGTCCCAAAATGATTTTAATCAATATGGAGAATTTTTTAAATTTGTATGGAAGAGGGTTAATACATTTTGCTATGATAATAAATGTAAGGCAAACTTAAGCTACAAAAGCTCAGGGGCATTAGTACCTCCCAGTTATGGTAGGAGTGAGCAGACTTGAGCCACACAGATACAAATGCTTATCAAACCAGCCTTTAACTCATTTGCTCACACAGACAAGACAAAGTATGGGTTTGTCTGCAAATCCTTTACAGTACAAGATCATCACTTTATGGTGTAAAAGTTCTTAGAAATTAGCTGATGGAGACCTAATCATCCATGAATTATTCAAGAATATTTTAATCAAACCATTGAATAAAAACTAATAGTGAAAAAGAATGGTGTAGGAACAATACAGTAAACTGCAGAATTAAAAAATTATTTGTATTTTAATCAATGATGAGTTTGTTTGCATTCTTTGTAGTAGAAAAAATATGAAGCATAAATATTATGGTTTTAGCTGAGTAATTAGCTTAAAACCAAAGGTTCAAACTAAACTAATTTTATATAAATCATTTGCAGCATTCCAAACGAAAGGAGAACCCAATAGCAATAGAACTTAAAACAACCAAGTCTTTACTTAATTTTGAACATAATAGAAACCACAAAGACCAACTCATAGAAAAGATTATATTTAAGTGTTACATTTGTACTTATTGGACGAAGTTCAAGAAAAATCTTGAAAGTCATTTAAGAGTTCATACTGGAGAAAAACATTTTGAATGTGATATTTGTTCTTACACTGCAGCACGCAAAAGTACTCTTCAAGAGCATTTAAGAGTTCATACTGGAGAAAAACCTTTTAAATGTGATATTTGTTCTTACACTACAGCATACAAAAGTACTCTTAAACAGCATGTAAGCATTCATACTGGAGAAAAACTTTTTAAATGTGATATTTGTTCTTACAGTGCAGCACGCAAAAGTACTCTTCAAGAGCATTTGAGAGTTCATACTGGAGAAAAACCTTTTAAATGTGATATTTGTTCTTACACTACAGCATACAAAAGTACTCTTCAACAGCATGTAAGCATTCATACTGGGGAAAAACCTTTTAAATGTGATATTTGTTCTTACACTACGGCATGCAAAAGTAGTGTTCGAAAGCATTTAAGAGTTCATACTGGAGAAAAACCTTTTAAATGTGATGATTGTTCTTACACTACAGCATACAGAAGTCATCTTCAAGAGCATTTAAGAGTGCATACTGGAGAAAAACCTTTTAAATGTGATACTTGTTCTTACACTACAGCATACAAAAGTAGTCTTCAAAAGCATTTAAGAGTTCATACTGGAGAAAAACCTTTTAAATGTGATATTTGTTCTTACACTGCAGTACGCAAAAGTAATCTTCGAAGGCATTTAAGGGTTCATACTAGAGAAAAACCTTTTAAATGTGATACTTGTTCTTATACTGCAGCACGGAAAAGTACTCTTCAAGAGCATTTGAGAGTTCATACTGGCGAAAAACCTTTTAAATGTGATATTTGTTCTTACACAACACCATGCAAAAGTAGTGTTCGAAAGCATTTAAGAGTTCATACTGGAGAAAAACCTTTTAAATGTGATATTTGTTCTTACACTACAGCATACAAAAGTAGAGTTCGAAAGCATTTGAGAGTTCATACTAGAGAAAAACCTTTTAAATGTGATATTTGTTCTTACACTACAGCATGCAAAAGTAGTGTTCGAAAGCATTTAAGAGTTCATACTGGAGAAAAACCTTTCAAATGTGATATTTGTTCTTATACTACAGCATACAAAAGTAGTGTTAGAAAGCATTTAAGAGTTCATACTGGAGAAAAACCTTTTAAATGTGATATTTGTTCTTACACTACAGCATACAAAAGTATTCTTCAAGAACATTTAAGAGTTCATACTGGAGAAAAACCTTTTGAATGTGATATTTGTTCTTACACTGCAGCACGCAAAAGTAATCTTCAAAGGCATTTAAGGGTTCATACTGGAGCCTCAACCTGCTTACGCACCAGGGTGGGTGAGGAGAGCAATGGTGCAACTTTTCTCAGTCCTAGAGGAGAAGAAACGTCGTCAAAGGGATCAATGAGGGGGATCCCATCAGGTCAAGGTATTAACCCTGTACCCCAGCAGTTACATCAGACAATGGGACCAACAAGAAATGTATGTCAGTATGATACAATAAACTGGACCATTGGAGAAAAGAAAAGAACATAATCCTAGTGGCAAATCAATGCTAGGCTGAGTTCAGATATAGTTGAAGTGTTTGGCTTTGGGTGGAAGCCCCACTTACAGCTATTAAAAGTGCTAAAAAGAGTATAAACCAAAAAAGAGAAAAACCTAGGGATAGGGGATTTAAAGAATACTTACCATGTGGTCCCAGCATGTCATAAAAGGCGAATAAAAATAAGGGACAGGTGCGGGGGAAACCCCTCCCACCTGTATGTAAGTTTCCACAAACAAGAACAGGACATAAAGTCTACTAAGGAAAGCTCATACTGGCAGGATGTCACCCAGGATAAAAAGGTCCCCTCAACCCGCTTACACACCAGGGTTGGTGATGAGAGCAATGGTGCAACTTTTCTCAGTCCCGGAGGAGAAGAAACTTCACCAAAGGGATCAATGTTGGGGATCACACCAGGTCAAAGTATTGACCCTGGACCCCAGGAGTTACAATGGAAAATGGCCCAAACAAAAACCTATGTCAGTATGACACAATAAACTGGACCATTGGAGAAAAGAAGATATTTTTCACTGCTCCGAATACTCATGGTTTGAGAAACTGAGCAGACAGAAGAACTTAATCCTAGTGGAACAAATCAGGAAATCCAACCTACCTGAAGAGAAGAAAAATACCTCTGTCAAGAAATTACAATCATTAGCCTCACAAGCATATAAGTACTTTACAAAGGAGGAAATTAGTAATATTAAACAAAGTGCCCTTAGGGAAGCAATTGAGGACTATATTGCCAGAGAAGGAGGAGAGAGAGAGGAAAAAATGAAAGATTGTGGATAAGAGAAGACTCCAGCTACAAGATTGACTACTTAGAAGTACAACTTCTTAGTCCAGAAAGTATTTAGTGCAGAAGAAATAGAATACATGAATGATGAAATAGATGAGCTTATCTGCAATGAAACCAGGCCAATAATGAACCCTATTCCACTATTTCAGGACCTTCATACCGTACAAAATGATGATGATGATGATTCATTTGATAGCACATTGGATGGCTCATTGGATACACAAAACAGGCAGCAGACCAGCCAACAATCTCTAACTAATCGAAACCACCAAATAGGAATGGGTGACTCACCACCCAGTTCACCTGGACCCTCCCCCCTCACCACCCAGTTCACCTGGACCCTCCCCCTCACCACCCAGTTCACCTGGACCCTCCCCCCTCACCACCCAGTTCACCTGGACCCTCCCCCCTCACCACCCAGTTCACCTGGACCCTCCCCCCTCACCACCCAGTTCACCTGGACCCTCCCCCTCACCACCCAGTTCACCTGGACCCTCCCCCTCACCACCCAGTTCACCTGGACCCTCCCCCCTCACCACCCAGTTCACCTGGACCCTCCCCCCTCACCACCCAGTTCACCTGGACCCTCCCCCCTCACCACCCAGTTCACCTGGACCCTCCCCCCTCACCACCCAGTTCACCTGGACCCTCCCCCCTCACCACCCAGTTCACCTGGACCCTCCCCCCTCACCACCCAGTTCACCTGGACCCCCCCCCTCACCACCCAGTTCACCTGGACCCTCCCCCTCACCACCCAGTTCACCTGGACCCTCACCCCTCACCCCCAGTTCACCTGGACCCTCACCCCTCACCACCCAGTTCACCTGGACCCTCCCCCCTCACCACCCAGTTCACCTGGCCCTCCCCCTCACCACCCAGTTCACCTGGACCCTCCCCCCTCACCACCCAGTTCCTGGGCCCTCCCCCCTCACCACCCAGTTCGCCTGGGCCCCCCCCTCACCACCCAGTTCGCCTGGGCCCTCCCCCCTCACCACCCAGTTCGCCTGGGCCCTCCCCCCTCACCACCCAGTTCGCCTGGCCCTCCCCCCTCACCACCCAGTTCGCCTGGACCCTCCCCCCTCACCACCCAGTTCGCCTGGACCCTCCCCCCTCACCACCCAGTTCGCCTGGACCCTCCCCCCTCACCACCCAGTTCACCTGGACCCTCACCACCCAGTTCACCTGGACCCTCACCACCCAGTTCACCTGGACCCTCACCACCCAGTTCACCTGGACCCTCACCACCCAGTTCACCTGGACCCTCACCACCCAGTTCACCTGGACCCTCACCACCAGTTCACCTGGACCCTCCCCCCTCACCACTACCACCTGGACCCCCCCTCACCACTCACCTGGACCCTCCCCCCTCACCACTACCACCTGGACCCTCCCCCTCACCACTACCACCTGGACCCTCCCCCCTCACCACTACCACCTGGACCCTCCCCCCTCACCACTACCACCTGGACCCTCCCCCCTCACCACTACCACCTGGACCCTCCCCCCTCACCACTACCACCTGGACCCCCCCCCTCACCACTACCACCTGGACCCTCCCCCCTCACCACTACCACCTGGACCCTCCCCCCTCACCACTACCACCTGGACCCTCCCCCCTCACCACTACCACCTGGACCCTCCCCCCTCACCACTACCACCTGGACCCTCCCCCCTCACCACTACCACCATGACATGAAGATATAGACCTACAGCAAATAGAAACAGGAGGAATTGGCAAATCTAATTGAAATTGTTAAAACCATGAATATGGAAAACTGGTCCTAATTGATCAAACTTAATAAAAACAGGCAGTTTAAATAACTATTATGCAGAGTAAATGTAGTAATTAATAGACTAGTCCCAGTCAACGCAGACCTTACTGAACTAAATCATGTAAATTATGCTGCTGGCCTATATATGCAAAGGAAACTGGTCCCCAATTTTATACCAAAGCCCCCCAGTCAGGGCTGGATTTTCCAATAGGCAACATAGGCCATTGGCCTAGTGCCCACCAGTAACTAGGGGCCCACTGGGGACCTCCTACAATCCCTTGACACAAGCAGTATCATTGACAAATTTGCCATAGAAAAAAGCAGGAAAAAGTCATTTTGAACTTCACATAGTTGTGCTTGCAAAATTTATTATGCTTCAGTTTCATTGTATTTTTCCATTATTCCTATGTGTAAGATGTACATGATATGGAACTTGATTTACTTTGATGTACTTGATATGGAACTAATTTGATTAAAAATTATTAATGTGTAATGTATTACATTATGTTGTAATTCTTATTGCAAAATTTATTATGCTTCAATTTGACTATTTTTTTCCATTATTCCTTTGTGTAAGAATAAGTTGTACATGATATAAAACTAATTTGAATAAAATTATTGATGTGTTACATTATGTTGTAATTCTTTTTTTTTTTACATTACAATATTACGATATATATATATATATATATAATATTTTTTTGGGGAGGGCACTGATAAGGTTTGGCCTAGGGCCCACAAGCAAGTAAATCCGGCCCTGCCCCAAGTCAAAACCACAAGTGCAAACGAAAACCTCCTCCCTAAAAAGTTAAATTAACTAAACAACTTACACAAGCTAGGTGTGAACTGAACCAAATAAAACAATATTTCCAAACATCCCTGCAACAAGGAAAACTAAAAACAAATAGGGAAAATAGGGAGAAAGTATAACGAGAGAGAGAATCAATTACATGACAAGGCACTGGAGTTGGAGGGAAAAATCCCTGGAAGATAAGGTAAGAAGGAAATTGGCAAAATTCTCCAACTTTAAAAAACCTGGTCTAGTTAAGCTACCAAATATCTGGCTGAAGCAGATCCATGGCATTACACCATTATTACACTGCTGCCTTTCACACAATTTTGCTGGGAGAAGAACCACCAGAATGGCTTACAAATGGAGATACAACTCTTATCCCCAAGACTCATGAGATGAAACTCCCAAATATTACTACCCAATTTGCTGCCTCACTACTACCTATAAACTATTTACTGGCCTGATTGCAGACAGTATATATGAACACCTAGAGGCTGAAGACTATCTGGAGAAAGAGCAAAAAGGATGTAGAAAGAAAAAACTACTTTAGAACAAAGGATCAGCTGTTCATCAAAACTCCTTGAAGACTGTAAGAAAAGAGGCAGAAACCTAAGTATGGCATGGGTAAACTATCAAAAGGCATTTGATCGAGTCTTGCACTCCTGGATTTTGGAATGCCTTAAGCTGTACAAAATCCATCCTACCATTATCAGAATTATAACAAATCAGATAACAAAATGGAGAACAAACATCAATCTCACCCATGAAAATGGAAAAAATATCCATCCCCCATGTCAAGGTTATGAGGGGTATATTCCAGGGAGACAGCTTGTCACCTTGCTATTCTGTCTCGCGAACCCACTAAGCAAGCTACTTAGCAATAGTACCTCAGTCAAACTAGGTGGAGAAGCCCAGACAGTGGACTGAACCACTTACTGTTTATGGATGATTTGAAGCTGTATGCAGAGTCTGATCAAAACCGAGAATACCTATTATGGATTGTACATACTCTGGTGACATAAAACTGAAGTTCAGATTGGATAAGTGTGCTAAATGTACACTTACAGGAGGTAAGAAAATACAAACACACAACATCAATTTAGGAAGAGACACTGAGATTAAGGACTTGGAGGAGGATAGTTCCTACAAATACCTTGGAATAGAAGAAAGTGGTAATATAGAACATTGGCAAATGTGAGAGAAAATCAGAGGAGAGTATGTTTGAAGATCTGCAAGGCCCAACTTACATCAAAGAACGAAATAACCACTATAAATAGACTTGCCATCCCTGTCATTAACTATAGTACAGGAATACCCTGCACAGATTTGATCAGTATGGAATTCACTATAGTACAGATTACAATTTAACACCAAACTCCAGTTCAGTACTGGTCCTGATTCGCTCCAATTTGGTTTTTCAGTTTTGTGAACATTTTTTCTAAGCACGCACCCTAAATGTAAATAGCTGAAGATTTAAATTCCGCAAATGTTTCAGAGTTGCTTGAATTGCATTCAGAAGGGTTTACCAATAATGACCTCATCACTTTAGAAGAACGTGTGCTCAAAAAAGAGGACAAAAGTGAAGAAAATTAAGATCAGAAATCATCAAAGGATTTCTCCATAGATGAATTTGAAAAATGTTTTGGGTGTGTGAAGATCTTAAAGAAAAAATTATGGATGGAGATCCTAACATCGAGCACAGCATGAAAGTGTGAAGAGACTTAGAAAATGCAATTTGCTGCTACAGAGAATTGTATGCTAATAAGAAGAAAAATAAGTGTTCAAACATCAATGGAAGTATTTTTCAAAAAAAAAAAAAATTTCTGCAATGCACTTTATGATGTACATATTTAAATGAAATTTAAAAAAATGAAAGCATTTATTAACCTCTGCAGTTGTTTCACTATTAAAACTAGTTTAAATTAATGCAAGTCAGATTTTTATAATGTTATTGATGTCTGAGAACAAATTACTTTTTGTATTGATTACATTCCCCATTCAGTATGGATTCACATAGTACAGTACTTTCTGTGCACGCATTAACTGTACTATGTGGGGTATTCCTGTATAGGGATAATAGACTGGCCTTAATCAGAACTGAACAAACGATGTTTAAACCAGGAAAATTCTCACTAAATAAAATAACATACTGGAACCAGTGTCTTCCCAGATTGTAGTTTCTAGTCTTCCCATACCAGCTCCGAAACTTTTGGATTAAACAGACTACTACTAATGATTAATGGTGAGGAAGATGACCCAGAATGATTGGGTGACAGGGAACACTATTCTAATACCAAAGTCACGAAAAATTCACCTCCCCCAAAAGTATAGGCTTATCTGTTGTTTATCCAATATGTATAAATTATTGAGTAATAATAGCAGATCACATATACAGCTATCTTATAGAGAACAATTACCTAGAAAAGAAGAGAGAGGGTGTAGAAGATGCCTCAGAACCAAGGATGAGCTTCTAATCAACCAAACTATATTTGAAGATTGGAAGAAAAGATGGAGGAATCAGAATGCTTTTGACAGTGTGCCCTATTCATAGATTTTAGAATGTATGAAGCTATACAATACAGATAAGAATACGTTTTCTAAGCAGAAGAATGGAGCAAACGATGCATTTTCTAAGCAGAAGAATGGAGCAAACGATGCATTTTCTAAATAGAAGAATGGAGCAAACGATGCATTTTCTAAGCAGAAGAATGGAGCAAACGATGCATTTTCTAAGCAGAAGAATGGAGCAAACGATGCATTTTCTAAGCAGAAGAATGGAGCAAACGATGCATTTTCTAAGCAGAAGAATGGAGCAAACGATGCATTTTCTAAGCAGAAGAATGGAGCAAATGATGCATTTTCTAAGCAGAAGAATGGAGCAAACGATGCATTTTCTAAGCAGAAGAATGGAGCAAACGATGCATTTTCTAAGCAGAAGAATGGAGCAAACGATGCATTTTCTAAGCAGAAGAATGGAGCAAACGATGCATTTTCTAAGCAGAAGAATGGAGCAAACGATGCATTTTCTAAGCAGAAGAATGGAGCAAACGATGCATTTTCTAAGCAGAAGAATGGAGCAAACGATGCATTTTCTAAGCAGAAGAATGGAGCAAACGATGCATTTTCTAAGCAGAAGAAGAATGGAGCAAACGATGCACTTTCTAAGCAGAAGAAGAATGGAGCAAACGATGCACTTTCTAAGCAGAAGAAGAATGGAGCAAACGATGCACTTTCTAAGCAGAAGAATGGAGCAAACGATGCATTTTCTAAGCAGAAGAAGAATGGAGCAAACGATGCACTTTCTAAGCAGAAGAAGAATGGAGCAAACGATGCTTTCTAAGCAGAAGAAGAATGGAGCAAACGATGCACTTTCTAAGCAGAAGAATGGAGCAAACGATGCATTTTCTAAGCAGAAGAAGAATGGAGCAAACGATGCACTTTCTAAGCAGAAGAAGAATGGAGCAAACGATGCACTTTCTAAGCAGAAGAAGAATGGAGCAAACGATGCATTTTCTAAGCAGAAGAAGAATGGAGCAAACGATGCACTTTCTAAGCAGAAGAAGAATGGAGAAACGATGCACTTTCTAAGCAGAAGAAGAATGGAGCAAACGATGCACTTTCTAAGCAGAAGAAGAATGGAGCAAACGATGCACTTTCTAAGCAGAAGAAGAATGGAGCAAACGATGCACTTTCTAAGCAGAAGAAGAATGGAGCAAACGATGCACTTTCTAAGCAGAAGAAGAATGGAGCAAACGATGCACTTTCTAAGCAGAAGAAGAATGGAGCAAACGATGCACTTTCTAAGCAGAAGAAGAATGGAGCAAACGATGCACTTTCTAAGCAGAAGAAGAATGGAGCAAACGATGCACTTTCTAAGCAGAAGAAGAATGGAGCAAACGATGCACTTTCTAAGCAGAAGAAGAATGGAGCAAACGATGCACTTTCTAAGCAGAAGAAGAATGGAGCAAACGATGCACTTTCTAAGCAGAAGAAGAATGGAGCAAACGATGCACTTTCTAAGCAGAAGAAGAATGGAGCAAACGATGCACTTTCTAAGCAGAAGAAGAATGGAGCAAACGATGCACTTTCTAAGCAGAAGAAGAATGGAGCAAACGATGCACTTTCTAAGCAGAAGAAGAATGGAGCAAACGATGCACTTTCTAAGCAGAAGAAGAATGGAGCAAACGATGCACTTTCTAAGCAGAAGAAGAATGGAGCAAACGATGCACTTTCTAAGCAGAAGAAGAATGGAGCAAACGATGCACTTTCTAAGCAGAAGAAGAATGGAGCAAACGATGCACTTTCTAAGCAGAAGAAGAATGGAGCAAACGATGCACTTTCTAAGCAGAAGAAGAATGGAGCAAACGATGCACTTTCTAAGCAGAAGAAGAATGGAGCAAACGATGCACTTTCTAAGCAGAAGAAGAATGGAGCAAACGATGCACTTTCTAAGCAGAAGAAGAATGGAGCAAACGATGCACTTTCTAAGCAGAAGAAGAATGGAGCAAACGATGCACTTTCTAAGCAGAAGAAGAATGGAGCAAACGATGCACTTTCTAAGCAGAAGAAGAATGGAGCAAACGATGCACTTTCTAAGCAGAAGAAGAATGGAGCAAACGATGCACTTTCTAAGCAGAAGAAGAATGGAGCAAATGATGCACTTTCTAAGCAGAAGAATGGAGCAAACGATGCACTTTCTAAGCAGAAGAATGGAGCAAACGATGCACTTTCTAAGCAGAAGAATGGAGCAAACGATGCACTTTCTAAGCAGAAGAATGGAGCAAATGATGCACTTTCTAAGCAGAAGAATGGAGCAAATGATGCACTTTCTAAGCAGAAGAATGGAGCAAACGATGCATTTTCTAAGCAGAAGAATGGAGCAAACGATGCACTTTCTAAGCAGAAGAATGGAGCAAACGATGCACTTTCTAAGCAGAAGAATGGAGCAAACGATGCATTTTCTAAGCAGAAGAATGGAGCAAACGATACATTTTCTAAGCAGAAGAATGGAGCATTGGAGAATGAATATAACCCTAACCCATGAACAGAGCCAAATCAAATTAGAGGATGTCCACAGTCATAGGTATTTTCCAGGGTAACAGTTTGTTTCCTGTTTTATTGCCTCACCCTGAAGCCCTTAAATAAACTTTTGAAAAAAAGCAATAGGGGCTGGAACTTGTCAGAGAGAAGACAGATCCAACTTTGACCATAAACCATTTGTTGTTTATGGATGACTTAAACTGCATGCTGAAAGTAAGGAGATAGCTGTGTGGATGATTGTGACAAGTAGACAGATGGAGGAACAGCTTTTGAGGCACTGAAAGCCACAAGGTTTTCTCTGCCCCAGTCAGAGGTCAGGTGTACCATAACTATCGTAAGTGAATCATGAAGTGACTGTTGAGAGGAATGTTTTGCAAAGTAGGTGGAGAAAAAAGAGTGGAATAATCAGCATAGGATTAGATAGGACAGGAAGTGCAACTAAATGGATGACTAATAAATAAAAAGAAAATGTGGGTGACAGGACAGAACCCTGAGAAACACCACTGTTAATAGCTTTAGGAGAAGAACATTGGCAATCTACAACCACAGCTGTAAAAAGTAAATCAGAAATGAAGGCACAGATAGAAGAATAGAAACCAAAGAAGAGCAGTTTGAAAATTAAAGATTTGTGCCAGACTCTATGAAGAACTTTTGATATTTCCAGTGCAATAGAAAATGTTTCGCCAAAATCCCAAAAGGAAAATGGCCAAGAGTCAGAGAGATGCAAGAACAAGATAGATTAATTGATTAATCAAATGCACAGATTCACCATAGTTAGTACAGGCCAATACCTGATTAGTGCCAATAATTCCCATATAAACCTTGTACATAAACATCATGACAAGAATCATAGCCAAAACCTTTAGTCACTCAACTAGCAAAACACTTTTCACCAACTAACATTCATAAAGTGACATAAATAGGAAAAAGACAATCACATATAATAGCACAGAAGAGTTGGGAAGAGTTTACTGGAGATCAACAAAATGAAAAAGTTGAGCAGTTGAGGCAAATTTGCAGCAGAAATAGAAAAAGATTACATTAATAAGGAGAGATTGCTTGAGTGGTTATATGGAGGCAGCTTAGGTTTTGATGGAGAGTGAATTGTGATGAATGCTTAAGATCAAGCACTATACACAAATGGATTTAAAAAGATGGCTTGCAAAACTTAACAATCTGGACTTGTGCATTTTGTGTCAAAACTCTATCCTACCTTTGGGTCACTTATTATGTGGAACATGTCAAGTTGATCTTTGCCTCGTCACAGCTGACACACTACATGTGTCAAGATGACAATACTCCACAAATTTTGCATTTGTCCAGATCAACTTGACATTTCACATAAGAAGTGACCCAAGGGTATGATAGAGTTTTGATGTGAAACACGTAAGAAGTAGTCCAGTGTGTTTATGATAAATGCCAGTTCTGGTAACAGGAAGTAGAGAGTATGGAGCACCTTGCGCTGGTGTGCAAACACTTGTGGAGGATGGATATTACACAGACGTAAGACATGTAGGCTCATCCATTGGTGCCTATGCAAAAAGTACCAGATCGTAGTCACCAGAAGGGAAAAGGTGGGATTGTAACCCACAACCAGTCATAGGAAATGAAGAGGTTCCCATTTTCTATGACACCACCATACCCACAGGAACACACAGGAAACAGAGCAATAAAATGAGACAGTAATATGGGGGAAAAAAAAACACCTTTGAGAATAGATGGAAGTGTTCCAAATGATTATGAAATTAATGAGAGAGAGAGAGAGAAAATATCAACCTGTATGAAGAACCAGTATCAAGATTAACTGGAATTCCCGTGCATTACATATAATATATATATCAGAACTGAAGCTGTAGGAATAATGAAGAAACTTAAGGAACTGGAGAATATTGAAGCATCAATAGCAAATGGTGAAGTACAAATTGAGGCATTTAGGGGAACAGTAAACATCGTGAAAAGAGTGCTCAGGATTAACTTGTATCAATGAGCATTGCATAGAAAATAAATCCATATACAAAGATAAGTCACTGGAATGGCTAAAAAGAGGAATTAAAATTTGATAGATGATGATGATAGGAACAAAAGATCAAACTTGCTACACAAATTGATTTAAAAAAGTGAGGGGTCTCCAACAATGACAAGTACTGTTTCTTCTACCATCAAACAAATTGTCAACTACCTGATATGAGAGTGCCAAACCCTCCTGACAGATGACCACCATACAAAGAGAAACAACAGAATATGTAATTTATTATACTGGAAGGTTTGTGAAAATAGTGGTATAGCAGCTAATGAACAATCCTGAATGCATGAGCTCCATCCAACTACAGGAAATGACACTTGACATATTTCATGACAGTGATTGCAGGAGGAGGACTGATTGAAAATGGGGTGGTGAATTCTGACATTATCAAAGTATAAAAGGGAAAGAAAAGCAAATATCATTTATGTAAGTGTGCCAAGTGACTGGCATAAACAGAGAGCAGAAAGAGAAAAGGAACATAACATAATAAATATAACACCAGCAACAGGTGTTGTAAAATAAAATTTGTAACAGTATCTGGACCAGATACAAGGTAAACCATCCACACTGGAAGTACAGCTGCAATCTGAGAAACTTTGACCACCTTGAAATGTGCCTTTGGGAGTAAATTGGAGTTTAATGGCACTTATCCAACTCTTGGCAAAAGTTTGTGTCATTGAACCTAATCATAAAAGAATATAAAACAGATAAAAACAGTGTACATGAGAAAAAACTTTTAAATATAGAATATGTTTCACACTGCAGCACAGTAAATGAGCTTCATTTGCTCTTGAAAGTTTCATCCATAATGAAACTAGGTCACCACAGGCAGAAAGGAATATTTGAGAGAGAGAGAATAGGAACTAAGGCAAACAACACAAAGTATATTGAGGAAAAAGTTTAGTTGGTATTGAAATTTAAAAGATCATAGAGATGTTTCAGAATAAATGAGGTGAAAAGGAAAAAGAAGACATTTACAGAGGATCTATCAAAACTATACAGGGAGTTTAGAAAGGATAAACTGAAGTTACAACATCCCTTCAAAAAGAATGTCCAAACAGTTCTGGAGGAGTATTCATGAGAGTGAGGTCTGACACAATGAAGATGCAAATTGAGAGTATTGAGGAGAGGAGGTGAGGATATCAAACAAATGAAAATTGAAGAACTAATGACACCAGAGATTAATAGGAAAATAATGTAAAGTACTAGGCCAGAAAAAAAATTGTGGCTTAAAAAATTAACATCACTGAAAAAAAATGATTAACAGAATTCTTAATTAAATAAAGGAACAAGAAATATTAGGGTGGAATGGATCCTGAATGGATGACCAAAGGGAAGAAATTATCACCAAAATCTGAGGAGTTATAAAAGAAATAGGTAGTAATTTGTTGATTATCAAGAGAATATAATATAATGCTTGCAAGTTCATTCCATTGTTTACTGCTGACATTACTATAATTACATTAATTGTACTGAAAATGCTTCTATAATTATATGATAGTGTTCTTGTATATAACTTGTGTATAACTTTTTTTTATTAAATTTATATTTGATGATAATGGCCTATTTTGATTTTTAATAGGAGGGTCCCTACAAACTCTGAGGCAGGCTCTACTTGGCCCAGGTCAATCTTTCTGCTTAGGGTGTAGGCCATTTACCAAATGCTCGCTTTCAGAATGTTCTGCCCAATGAACACTTTTTTTTAGTGTATGTTGGGTGGAAGATTCTGTAAAGAAATATTTTTATAAACATTGGTTAATTACCCAATATTAAATGTTTTTCACTATATTATCATCATTGCATTGTTCTTCAATTATTGTATATATGTAATATAAAAATAGTAATATCAGTTAAATATTACTTGTGATGTCATTATAGTTTTGTATCAGAATGAGTGCAGTAATCCTTTACTTTACAGAAGGGTTACATTACATAAAATCCTTCCATAAATGGATTTCCATGTATTGAATCCTGTTTTCCCCTTGAACTCCCATTATATATTTGGAGATATGTTCCTACAGAACAAAATCTTAACTCTACAATGTCACACACACACACACACACACACACACACACACACACACACACACACACACATAATAATGCAACAAATTGAATTTCTGCAAAACAAGGAATTACTGTACCCATAATATACATCACATTTTTACAAACTAAGTAAAAATGTCAGATTATAAAAGTATTTGTTCAGGCAGATTAAGTTTGAGAACTTCTTCCAATTCATTTAACTATTTCTCTAAACATTGTTCATTGAAAATATAGTGCCTTTCATTTTTTTAATCTAATTCCCTGCAAGACCTTTGGTAAGGTATTTTAGAGTGAATTGTTTATATTGCATTCATTTGTGTGTGTATTTGGGGAAAAAGTCAATTCCAGAGCCAACATTCATACTCCATAATTCTTTGAGTTGACCTTACTCACAATGACATATCCTGGGCTGCATCATATCCAATGTTGCAACACTGCTGCCTGTTGATCAGTGAAGTTAAGTGACATTGAGTTAGTAGGTGGATGGGAGATCATCTGCTGCATCTACACTCTGTAGTGACTTGTGGTTTGGATCCCATGTAAAGCCATAGGTCCCCCTCCATCATGTGACTGTAGATGCTTCAAAGGAAGTAAAACAACCCTATCATTACATTATGCACTTGTCCAACAAATACAGGGCAATTAGATTGTCTTCCAGCCATGTATAAAATACTAACCAGGGAATTGACTGATCATGTGTATGAACATGAATGTGGAACAAAAAGGCTGCAGTAGGGAGGACTCACAGAACAAAGGACAAGATATTGATAAATAAGATCATAATAGAAAAGTGTAGAAAAAAATTAGGGCATTTGAAAGATGATGTGGATAACTGTAAGAAGGTTTATGACAGTGAACTGCATTCATGGATTAAGGAAGTATTAAAAATTTATAAAATCAATCCTTTAATAAGAAACTATTTACAAAATATGAACACTGAAGAGCAGATGCAGAATTGCAACATAGCAGAAGTGTAATTGAAGTGATTGAAATAATTATATTTCACGGAGACTCCATATCACACCACTTATTCATAAGGGCTATGAACCATTATGTGATCCAATTTATAACTTAGGAAATAGATAAAAAGGAAAACCAAGAGAACTGGGAAGCCCAAATATGTACTGTATCTTCTTTTCTCTCTGGATGACCTAAAATTGTCCCAAATAAAGAACAATCAATTAGGCGAGTGAAAGTGGTGAAAATTTTGGGGATGACATCTGCATGGAAGTAGGACTGCATAAAATGTGCTATACTAGCCATGGAAAGAGAGAAAACAAATACAAATATTTAGAAATAGATGAGTCAGAAAAAATGTAAACCAGAGTGTAAGGAAACTAAAGGAATTTATGTGAAGATTAAAGTTAAATATTGATGTCTCAGTTAAATAGTAGAAATAAAATAATGGTGATAAACACACTGCAACTACAGTAATCTCTCATAACTTTGGCATAAGATTGGTATCAAGGGAAGGGTAAGTTAGTTAAATCAAGAAAATTATTGTATGCTCATGAAGTTGTACAAAAGCAAGCATACATCAAAGTTTTATATCATGCAGAAAGAGGTGGGAGTGTGGGTGACTTTAATACAGCTCGACCAAGCCCACAGAATAGCAATAATTGGTATGAGTTAGAGAGTGATAATCCAAAAAATGAATGGAACTTACAGCAAAGAGGAGGAAAATCTACTAAGAGATTCTATTGCAATAAAGGTCAATGATTACAAGGAGGATGTTAGAATGAATTAAGATATACCAGCCAACATACAAGTTGGAACAGTTCAAGGAAAGGTACAAAAATGAAGTACATAAAAATGAGAGAGAAAAAATGAATGGAAAGATAATAGGTATAAGAGGCATTACAAACAGATATAATGCCCCATTTATAGACATAATTTAATTTGGCAAACCATGAAAGTAGCTGCTAGGAAAATAATTACACGAAAAAAGAAAAATTTGAAGCCTGGAGGAAGAATCCTAGAGCAAGATGATTTGCTGAAGAGCTGGAGGAGTAGCAATACATTGACAAAGAAATTGTTGAAGTGGCTTAGTAGAGGGGTTCTGATATTTGATGGAGAAGTGTTAATAAGGGTTGCACAAGATCAAGCCTTTAAAATAAATGGGGTTAAGAAAATGGCAGGGCTATACCTGATGACAATTGCTTGTTTTGTCATTGTGGCACAAAAAGAGTCCACTATGACAAACCTTAATAAACTCAACAGGTACAAACATTATACAGTACAAGTGGTCCATAGTAAGTTAAGAGGTAGTTGTCTGGAGCAGTGACTATGTAGGCCAATGGAGTCCTGGAAGCCAACGCATTTTAGCTTTTCCAAATAGCATTTTGTAACATTTTGGCAGAAATAAATAAATATTGAAATGACCACTACTTGTGATACTACCTATATTTTTCTATAAAATCTTAAAAAATGAAAAAAATGTAGATATAAATGGATTTCTACTAACTGTTAAATATTTGTTAAAAGCGAACAAATGGTTCGGTGATCCAATCAAAATTTAACAACTGGTTCGGGTGAACTGGACTGAACTGGTCCCAGCACATGCATGGATTAAGGATACTATGGATCCGGATGTTCCCTAATCAGGCCACCATCCCCATATCATCCGAAATAACACTAGCATTATCTATATATAAATATTCAATGTAAATTTCATATTTACATTTAGGATAAACAGTTCTAATTGTGGCATATGTGCATGTATTATATGTATTTATATGGCTTCCAAGACAATTCTACTTTTACAAATTTTGAAAATTCTTTGTTGCCAAGTACCTGAAAATTTCATTTACTGGGCAACAAATTTTCTTCACTGGGTGACATTCATGTCGCCCACTCACTAGGTTAAAAAATGCTCTGAGATATGATGGTTTGGTGGCGGGGGTTCTGATCCACTGGCTTAGTGGGGTATCTCAACAGGATGGCATTGATGCTTTAGATTGGAAACTGTAAAGGGATGAATAATAGCTCACATAATACTTTAATTGATGATAAATGGGAGTAGATGAACTGGCCAAATGGCAATGGGTTTATGATAGCATGGATAATATCAAGTAACAAAATCCTCTTGGGTGTGGCTCAACTAGGGTTTCCAGATTTTTCAATTGCCCATGCAGGACAAAAAAATTTCAGGTTTTCTTTTAAGACCAAATTTTTTTCAAATTGAAACGATTTCTTCAATGGTTACAACAAACAAAATTAGAAAAACTTTATTAAAATAATGCATAACAATTAAACATCGTGAATAATAATAAAATTATTGTACATAATATTGAAATATCGTAAATAATATTGAAATTATCATAGCATATTAAATTGTAGTACAGTCATTCCATGTCAGTTCAATGGTGAAAAAAATGTGACCATCACCGATTTTTTTGAAAAAGAAACAGAATGACGCTTGTTTCAACACTAGGTTATATGGTTCCGGAGATATGGCCATTTGAATTTTGTAAAAAAAAAGGTAAATTTCCAAGGTCATACCATATTTCAACACGAGATATCTCGGCTCCTATTGCACTTAGAGACCATTTAAACACTATTTTAAAGCTTTTAAGCAGATCTACAACTTTGTTTCTATTCATATTTTACCTGAGTGATCAAAAAAAGTTGATCTTATTTTTGATCTTGTGTAGGTCATTTGATGTCACAACTGATTTTTTTTCTCCTTTCACCCAATTTTGGGTACACATGTCTACCTTACCCTAAAACAAGATTTTTAGTGTTAAGTTAGTATAGACGCTACAGCCATTTCAGTGGACCATACCCACCTCCATTTTAACCAAGTACCTTTTTCCACCAAACTTTGGAGCACTGTATTTTTGGAACTGTTTGAGCTAGTGTTTTGAGAAAAATACCATTAGATTTTTCTTACTGAGATATATAATGTCTGTTAATTTTCAAAAAAATTGGTAATTATCTAACCTAACCTAACCCAGTTATTTGGTTGAATAAGTATCTGGCCCTATTATAAAATTTAATTTTTTTTTGTGTATTTCAGAAAATTATATAATATAGGTAATTTAAATTACATAATTAATTTATATGGACATTCAAAAGTGTGAAGAACTTTGAAACTGCTATCCTGTTTAAAGGTAAAGCTATGTACGTATATAAGTACCTTATACTAGGCTATAGGTACTACCCTATAGAATAAGTTCAGTTTTAAGAGTTAGATGAGTTTTAATAGAATTACTTAACTTTGTGTATTTATTCATTGTGTACAACAGTATGTACCCATGTGAAAATAAGCTTATTTAAACCTTGGAGCAAGGACTTTTTTGGCATCTGTATTTATTCCAATCTGTAAATCAAACTGTACATTATTTCTTGTTGTAGACCTCTGAAACAACTGTAATTAATTTGAAGAAAAATAAAAAAAATTACAATTAGTTCCATTTTGTGTAATTGAACCCAACCCTGGCTTTTAAGCTACATATGTTTTTTTCTCTTTTTAGATAAACATAGATTTCAGCAGTTTGAATATGAGCAGGTTCTGTTGTGACCCATTTATAAAACACAAAGGAAAAGTGAAAAAAAGGCATTCATGCATTGACTAAAAATTTGATTAATCAAAATCCTGAATTGAAACTAACAAATAATCATAAAGCATGTGCAACCTGTTGAAATATACTAGCAAATCACCCATCCCCAATGCCTGAATGTGAACCACTTGAAAAATCATCATCCACCTCAAGTGCCCCATCTGAGCTTGAAACTGTTGGAGATGTAGTTGAAATGCAGTATGAGCTTAGTAAATTCAATGCTTCATTGGCCACACTTGATGAGACCCGAATAAAACCATGTAAACTCTCTGACAGCACTGGCTACACAAAGAGAAAGTTGAGGAAAGTAGGAGTTGTGAAAAGAAAGCTTGAACTTGCAACTAAACAACCAATTTCATGCAATGACTCAGATGATACAGAACTGGAGATTCTTCAACAACTAAAAGAGAAATTTAATCAAGTGACAAGTCGAAGTGAAAAACTGACAATTCTTACTATCCTACCAAAAAGATGGACACAAGTAAAGATCAGAGAAGAATTTAAGTTCTCAGATTACATGGCTAGGCAAGCAAAGGTCAGAGAAGAATTTAAGTTCTCAGATTACATGGCTAGGCAAGCAAAGAGTTTGGTGAGGGAGAAGGGAGTGCTTTCAATTCCTTATCCGCGTTTGGGGAAACGCCTGAATAGTGAAACTGCTGCCAAAGTAATTGACTTCTATCATTTGCCAGATGTGAGTTCTTATAACTCAATTGGTAAAAATAAAGGAATAGGTTATTTTAATGTACATATTAAAAGGCAAATTGTCTTGAAAATAGCAGACATTATAGATTTCAGTTAGACAAATCTAATGATACTTTTCTCAACACTAGCTCAAACAGTTCCAAAGAAATGGTGCTCCAAAGTTTGGTGGAAAAAGGTACTTGGTCAAAATGGAGGTAGGTATGGTCCACTGAAATGGCTGTAGCATCTATACTAACTTAATCAACAGTAAAAGTCTTGTTCTAGGTTAAGGTAGACATGTGTACCCAAAATTGGGTGAAAGTAGAAAAAACGGTTATGACATCAAATGACCTACACAAGGTCAAAGGTCAAAAATAAGATCAATTTTTTTTTTAACACTGAGGTAAAATATGAATAGAAACAAAATTGTAGATCTGCTTAAAAGCTTTAAAATAGTGCTTAAATGGTTTCTGTAAGTGCAATAGGAGCCGAGATATTTCATGTTGAAATATGGTATGACCTTGGAAATTGACCTTTTTTACAAAATTTGAATGGCCATATCTCCGGAACCATATGACCTAGAGTGTTGAAATAAGTACCATTCTGTTTTCCTCACTGAGATCTATAGGTATGCCAATTTTAAAAAAAATCGGTGATGGTCACGTTTTTTCTGAACTTTTAATCTTCTTCAAAATTTTAGCTCCATCTTCTGACTTCAAGTATAACTGAAATTCCTTGCAAGTCATAGAAATATTTTCTTTAATCATGAGTTTCATTCTAAGTTTTCAATGAGCAACTGATTTCTCTTTCCTCCAGTTGGTTGTCATTAAGCTGAAAATTCATTGACACAGCGTTGGAATGAGCTTTAGAATTAATTCAATAATTAAAAAATTATTCTAAATCTTATAAATAAAATCATGTGTATGTGTGTGTGTGTTCTTCTTTCAGGCAAAAACTTTCACGCAAATGCAGCAATTCACACACAAATGATTTCTTATAAAAAGTAGACATACTTACAGATTTTATTTGAATTACACAATCTCAAGTTGTATGATCACACTAATTCAAAGCTTACAATATAACTACAGCCAAAGAACTGCCAACTCGTGGCCAAACACATTTTATAAATGTTATGTAATTTCTAGGATGTTTTGGAACATTCAATATTACTCTACAGAATTCTACAGGATCCTACATAATTATAGAAAATTCTAAATCAATTTATCCCAAAAAAATTTGCTTAAAAAATTTTTTTTTTTGTGGGACATTTTTAATACAAAGTGGGACATGAGATTTTTGGATCAACTGCGGAATGTCTGGCAACCCTAGGCTCGCCTCAAGCTTTTATAACTTCGGATCTCTCACATATGCATTGGACTAGAATTTTTAGGGCTCAGCATCCTTTATGCTTTGCCAGAAAAGGAGTGGTTATTTTGTAATAACCCCCCACCCCCCGACCCAAAAAAGAATTTTTGAATGTTCGACAAAGTCAAATGCACATATGAAGCAAGGACAATCTAATTACCACCACACCCCTACAAACAAATGAGTATATCTTAGATCTTGACTGTAAAGACAAAGTAAATGTGAAAATAAAAATACAGTGGAAGGTGATTCCAAGTCCAGGTTTCTGGCATAGATAGCAAAGAGTCAAAAAATAAAATCGCAACAATAGAAAAAATTTGAAGTTCATCCACTCCAATCAAAGACCATTGAAAAATTACAATCCAAATTACACCAGTACACATTTGAAAACTTGTCGATCGATTTTTACAAACTAGTTGGTGATTCTATAAAATTTGAGTGCGCTGATCTCAAAAATATAGTTAATTTTTTCCTATCACGTCTGGTTTTCTTACTACAGGGTGTATCATAAATCCCCCATTTATCCCCAAATGTGAACCATCTTATCGAGACCAACATTGGATTGCTCATGCTAAACCATAAATTTTGTTGTTATAGACTACAGTAACGCTTACATAATAATGTAGGGTAAATATATATAACAACCAGTCCCGTTCCCAGCAAAATACTCTCGCCACTCCCATCAATGGGTGGTTAACATTTGGGGACAGATGAGGTATTACAACACCCCTTATAGCACGAAATCTTTAGGTGATAGAGTAAAACCTAATTACAGCAGAATTAAATAGCTCCTAGCTCTTGGACAAGCATATTGCTTGTTTATGAAACAATAAAAAAATAACTGAAAGAAACAAAATATATTTACCTTCTTTACTTGCAAACATTTCAGGACTTATTCCAAAGACTTAAGACTACGAAGGTAGATCTGACTAATGACGACTAAACCGGTGCTTCGTTGATGTTTTCTTATGCTGTGCGTTAGGCTGATCTCGTTGCAGACACCAGCAGTAATCCGCCATCATATTTGTATGTCATCTTCCTTGATATCTTCTTTCCATGGTTTTGATGTCCTGGTGAAATCGTTCTCCTTGCTCCTCACTGACATCGAGATTTTTGGGAAAACGGTCAATATGCGAAAATAAGAAGTGAACTTTCAGGCTCATGTTGCAGCCTAAGGCGCAAAACTTTTTAAGCATATTTTCCACCAGTCTCATAATTTTGGCTTTTGTAGTTTCCCAAGAAGTTTTCAACATCTTTGAAACCAAGCCATGCTTCTTTTTCTTTATTGGTCATTGTGTTCAGGAAATGATCGTCTGTCAATAACTTTCTAATCTGAGGACCTATAAAAACACTTCCTTTATTTTCTCGTAGCTAATCTTTGGATATTTTGAACAAATGTACTTGAAACACTCACCTTCTCTATTCAATGCTTTGACATACTGCTTCATCAAGCCTAACTTAATGTGCAAGGGTGGTAGGAGGATTTTATTTGGTTCAACTAGATGTTCATGTAAAATGTTCTTTGATCCTGGGGTAAGATTCTCTCTAGGAGGCCAAGTTTTCCTCTTCCAGTGCTGGTCACGTGCTCGACTATCCCATTCGCAGATGTAACATGGCATCTTAGTGTATCCTGATTGCTGCCCAAGTAACATGCAAAGGACTTTGAGATCCCCACACAATATCCATCTGTGATTTTGATACTGAATTTTTTCCAGAAGCAGTTTCATGTTATCATAGGTCTCTTTTAAATGAGTAGAATGGGCCACTGGGATTGATGCATATTTGTTACCGTTGTGCAGTAACACTCCTTTTAGACTGGTTTTAGAGGAATCTATAAACAACCTCCAGTCACTGGTTTGGTATTCGATGCCTAGCTTGCACACTAATCCTGTGATGGCCTTGCAAAATACCAAGGGACCATCTTCTTCGAAAAAATGCACGGTGTTTCTCACGATTTCTGTACCGAGCGAAGTATGTGTCTGATGCCAATAAATTGTTCTCCTGCAATCTAGACCCCAAAAGTTCTGCAGAGTCCTTAGGCAGATTCAAATCCCTGACTAAGTCATTTAGTTCGGCTTGGGTTAATGGTTTAGGAGGATCTCGGTCAGCTGTTGGCTGTTCATAAACATCATCATTGTCTGGATTTGGAGCTGAATCAGAATCTGAATTGTATTGATCCAGACTCTCGGGTGGGCGGGGAATAGGAACTTCTGGACCATCGGGTACCGGCCTTATTGCAGATGAAAGACTTGGGTATTGAAGGCTCTCTTTATTCTTTGCATTATAACCTTTAACATTGCAAGAACAGAAGTAGCAGTCGTCGGTATGGTTTCTAGGCTCGCGCCATACCATGGGATCCCAAATGGCAAACTTTTCTTCTTACCTTTGCTCCAATTCCTTAGTGCCGCAACACACGTAAGACAAACCTTGTGTGGAGCCCAACTTTTGTCTTGCTCTCCTAATTTAATTCCAAAATAAGCATGATAAGCTCTCTTAATGAAGGTCGTTACATTTGTCCTTTGTTTTACAACATACCGACCACAAATATAACAAAATATGTCTGGACTATGGGTACATCCTCTAGAAGCCATTATTAAAATTTTAAAGACGTAATGTTAGAATTATCTATCTGAAAAATATGAAAAAACGAAATTAATTAAAGGTAAAAAATTACAAAACGCCCCAAAATTGTTTTGCTAATAACTTTAAAACTGTGGGTGATAGAAAAAAAGTGGTAGCATTTTTTAATTCAGCGCAGCGAACTGCTTCAGAATCACAACTCAAAATAAAGAAATCGATTTTCATGCAGACCGGTGTTATCTGTACATAAAGGAAATTTCATCGAGACAAACCAAATTGGAAGATAAAATGGATAAATTGCTTTACATCAAGGTACACTATAGGTAGTCGTAGATTATAGAAATTGACAAACTGTTGCTTATAAGGATTAAACAAAATAAGGAATATCCTCTTAAGGAGGTATGTATGTTGAACAGAGTAACTAAAGTAACGTGCAAAAGAAAATGCAATAAAATTGCAAGCAAATACGAAAAATCTCATCACTTATGGGTTCATAAAGAATACTCTACAGGCATAGTTGTATGGGATGGCACTTTACTTAGGGGCAGGGGGCAGAAAAAATTTGCCTTAAAAAATTTTCAGGGTACCCTGATTTCTGCATAAGCACTATGTGTAGCATAAAATAACAAAGGTTAGAGTATAAGACATATATTAAAGCCTTTTTTATATAAAAAACATTACAATTTACGAAAATGAGAGAGAAGTTTGCTACAACATTTCTAAATGACAAGCAAAACCTGCCCTGAAAATGCTCAGTTCCCTGAAACACTGAAGAACATTAAATCTTGCATAAGTAGCAGAATCGAGGGAAAGTTACTATGAACTCTCCAAGTGCAAGTGTCCGATTCCATTGTTGATTCGTTCAGAAACAGTTTGCAGCACACTGCGGCGACTTCGATGTCAGGAATACCGAAGGAGTTCGGCAGTGATGCACTTCATCTACAAGAAGGCAATCATTTAGGTCTTGTAGAATGACAGAACTCTGTCGATCCTGACTAACTCCAAGGTATTCTTCCTCAGGTTGTACATCGATGAAAAGATTGGCATCCTGTGTCCACACTGGTAGGTGAAGGACCCGATATACAAAAACAAAACCTCTTTATTGCGGATCATTCACAATCCATAGCCACTTAACCTAACATACAAGTACAGTCTTATTATAACACAACTTAATATGCATATATAATCTTTGCTACATTACAAAAATAAGGTATTGTAAACCAGCAGTTGTCTGAACCAAGACTGCCATATAGGTGAGAGGTACACAGTATCTGAAGACAGGACATTGCACAATAACACATGAGAGCTGTTTTGGACCCTATTAATGAAATTATATATATTCTTCCAGATTAACATTTGGTTGGTAGATATGTAGGTTACCCGTAGTAAACATAAAACTGGCACTGCACCATTTGAATGTGTCATTTTACTTTCGATGGCTTTTAAGGGGAAGAGGACAATGATGCGAATTATCTCCTCGTCAGTTCTCACCAACGTGGTTCGCGCCAGAGCAAAGTACTTTGGCATGGTGACTGATGACACTGTATATGGCGACAACCGCCGTACTTTCGTCTCTGCCTTCTGCATGAAACTAATGAGAGGTAGAGTCGAATAGATAGGTTCTCAAGTGACCCCTGTACGCTCCGAGAAGTGCAGATTTGAGTCTGCTGATCCGGACGTTGACCCCTTCCGTGAATGAACTCGAAGATTATGCCAGTACCTGCAGGAAAGTTATGTAGGAGTAGATCTCAAGTCACTTCCTGAAGTAGACAATGATGCTCTTCTGAAATGAGTGAAGGTTGTCTCGAAGTTCTTCCTTAAATCTCTCCAAGGCAGAAATACCGTAAATGGTTGCGTTGATGAGCGTCAAGTGGTGGTTTGATGCTGCCGCAATTTCTTCCTGATTCCTTTCAAATCACTTGCACGTGTCGTAGTAGTTCCTCCACTGTGGCGTCCCAGGCTACTCCAAAGGCGGCATGAAAGAAATCCCCAACGGCATTAATAAATCCTTGAGCTCTGTGATCGTTGGTGTCCTCCCTTGGTAGAATATCAAGGAAGGTCACAGATTTCCTTGCGGGCTTCTTCCAATTGCCTGTGCAAATTGTCGATGGTCCTCCAGATGAGATGCAATTCCGACACTATCTAGGTACTGTTCTCCCTTGTCCCGTACGTATGACGCTTCAGGTCATACGTTGCCTGAAGAGTTTCCATTTTCCATCGGAGGTCTTGTAGATCTTCCAGGTAAGGGGTTAGATTCATCCTAACTGAGAACACGTTGGTAGGTCCACTTGGGATGAGCATTCCTTGCCTGGTGAAGCACATTCCATTTGCATTCATCCCTTAAAATCTTGCGATTTTCTGTTGTGACAACAGCAGAGGGAATAGTAACATCACCTGCGAACAAAAATTCAGCCACAGTAATCACGAATAACCCAATATCTTGGGGTGCAATGTACCCCACACCCAGGGCCGTAACTAGGGTTTAGAAATTAGTGAGGTCCAGATTTTTTTCGAGCCCGGCGGGACGAGCAAAATTCAGACCAAAATGACATCTACAAACACAACCCAAGCTATACACTAAACACAAAACCCTTGTCTATAATTAAATACTGTACAAAGGGACCTGTTAGCAAAAATACTTTTATTAAAGCTGCACGGAGAACGGTTGTCTTTTTTTTTTTTTAGGAAATAATTACCGAGGTCCGGACCTCGGTGACCTCATAGGTAGTTACGGTCATGCCCACACCTTCCAATCTATTTCTAACACACTTTTCCTACCATTGTATATCCTCTATGGTATTATACTCAACCTGCGCTATAAATATCTCTAATTCATATTTACCGTGGCACTGTTCTTGCTCCCAAATGACTTTTCCTCTACAAAACCTCATTCCTTCCACTGGACTTTTGGGGTTAAAAAGCTTTGTGTGGATTATAATCAAGGGATAACAATAACCATAAGTGGATGACATCCTCACATATACACACCTACGGACATACATGCACAGTTGCACACATATTATAATCATAGAATAATCATACAACCAATAATAATATAATCAAGGGATTACACATACACACACACACACACACACACACACACACACACACACACACGAGGGTAATTCAATAAGTATCCGCACTTTTTATTTTCACAATTTTATTTTCACATCTGATAGATTATAAACACCACTTCTCAACAGTCTCCCTGTTTCTCAATATACTTAGTCCAGCGATCTACAAGCTTAGAAATTTAAGTTCTTGAAGGCATTTTCTAGTCTGTGCAGCGGTATGAGGGCGCGCATTGTCGTGTAACAGAATAACCCCTTCTGACAATCTCCGTTTTGTGCGAATTGCTTGCTTCAACTCATTCTGAAGCATGTCAGAATACGATGCACTTGTTACTGTAGTTCCACGCTCTAGATAATGTTCAAGGATAGGACCTCGTGTATCCCAAAACAGTGTTAGCATAACTTTACCTGCTGACGGCTGTGCTTTGAACTTTCTTGCAACGGGAGATGTTGGATGCTTCCATTGCATGCTCTGTCGTTTGCTTTTTGGTTCATAGTGATAGATCCAGGTTTCATCTCCAGTGATAATGTGCTCCAAAAAGTTTTCATTATGATACCGCGCCAAAAGACGAGAGCAGACATCCATACGATTACGCTTGTGCTCTTCTGTCAACTGTTTGGGCACCCATCTTACACAAACCTTTTGAAAGCCAAGGTCATGAACTATCGAATAGGCTGACCCTTGACTGATGTCTAATGAAGATGCAATTTCTTTTATTGTTAATCTTCTGTCATCGAAAATCATGGCTCTGGCTTCTTGTTTGTGACCACTGGTTGATGTTGACGGTCGTCCTGAGCGCTGAGTATCTGTCACACATGTCCGACCTTCCTTGAACATTTTGAATCCACTCGTACACATTTCACTGTGGTAACGCATTATTCCCATACTGAGCATATAAACGCGTGTGAATTTCAGCTCCTTTCACACCTTCTACCCACAAAATTCGAACCACGGATCTCTTCTTCCAGAGTACAAATTGAAAGTGGCGCAGCCTTGCTCACTACTCGTACTATATGTAACAGCTACGAGTAGCCTAAATAAGCCTATAGATCTCAGTTTCGATCGTTATTACGAGTATATGTATACAGTAATACCTCGCTTTACGATACCCCGGGTTTACGAATTTTATTTTAAACGAAATAAAAAAATAAAGTTAAAAAAAAACAATATTAAACGTCAAAAATAAATCGTACACGTCAAAAATAAGTACATATCGTTCGTGCGTGCGTTTGTTCACTCTGGCGGAGCATTTTTATCGTCAGTTTGTATCGTTGCGTTGAAGTGAGAGGTTGTTATTGATTCACTCGCGCGCTCACTACGTATTTTTCAAGAGTCCTCCATCCACGACTGCATCTACAAGTGCGTCTCAAGGTGCTTCTACGAGTGAGTCAAATAAAAATTAAACTTTGTCTCTTTTTACATATATCTTTGCTTTGTTTTTCATTTCATTAAACCGTTGCTGCTTAAATTAT